>JADLZN010001382.1:0-25665 GCA_018155175.1 Sinocyclocheilus anophthalmus | reverse complement strand
TCTGAACGCACGTGCTGGAGATTTACTACTAATCACAGGAGCGGCTTTACTGACGAAAATCGCATTCGATTTTTTGCACAGCCCTAGCTGTTACCATCCACACACTGAATTCATACTGTAATCTATTTTTATGAAGCATCATGTAGTTCCAGACATTGGATTTTGCCAGAAAACACAATTTCAGTCCGCTGGTGTATTTGTTCAAGCGATTAAGCTGTAGACTGAGATGGAAAGTCGTGACACGAGTGAACTCACAGTAAACTGAAGTAAACACCTTCTAGAGTTACAGCGTTCAGTAACATGAGCGTCAGGGAATCTGTGTGGTCCGGTCTCATCTCAAACGCTTCAGGTATTCAGCAAACAAAGGGGGGCATGAACTGATCTCACCCCTGCACTTGGAGCCAATTTGTAACATTCTTTTATTTATAAGAATCAATTACTTGGAGGGAAAACGGGCTGCTTGTTAAATCTCAACAGAGAGCGCCTCCCCTGTGGAGCGTCTGATAATGAGACCACACAGAGAGCGTGTATCCCACTCCTGACAGACTCTGGATCCTCCCTAATACATCAGACACACTCCAGCTTCATGCCATATGCTCCGCTCGCCCCAGAGTCAAATGGCAAAGGAGCAGAGTTCTGCTCATGTCTGGGATTTCTATGAGAAATGCATGAGAACGCTACTGAAAACATGTATTCGTATCAGACTGCTGACCTTTAACTGTGTGCCACTACTGAGAGTTCTTCCGTCAACCTAATATCTGCCACTACAGTAAACAGTTATGGCAAGCCTATGACAATAATATAGTGCAGCAGCCCCTCTGAAGCCTGATGACGTGATCTAACACAGTCTCCCTACACTCTCAAACTACTTTTGTGTATTATGCATTAAATGTAAACAACATATGTTCTATATACATTAACAGTGTCAAAAGTTTGGGATCAGTAAGACTTATAATGTTTTTTAAAGAAGTCTCCTCTGCTCATCAAGGCTGCATTTATTTGATCAAAAACAGAGTAAAAACAATAACATAAATGTTATTACAATATAAAATAATGGTTTCTATTTTAATATCCTTTAAAATATCATTTATTTCTGTGATGCAAAGCTGAATTTCCATCATCATTGCTCCAGTCTTCAGTGTCGCATGATCCTTCAGAAATCATTCTAATATGCTGATTTCGATTTAATATCAAACATTTGTGCTGCCAAATAATTTTTTGGAAACTGCAATACTTTTTTCAGGATTCTTTGATGAATAAAAAGTTAAAAAGAACAGCATTTATTCAAAATATAAATCTTTTCTAACAAAGCTGTCACTTCTTAACAATTGAACACTTCTTTCAAAAAAAGAAAGAATACAAATATACTGACCCCAAACTTTTGGACTGTAGTTTATATTGTTAGAAAATATTTATATTTTAAATAAAAGCTGTTCTTTTTAACCTTTTTATTCATCAAAGAATCCTTACACAAGGTATTCACGATTCCAAAAAAATATGAAGCAGCACAACAGTCTCCAGCACTGATAATAAATCAGCATATTATAATGATTTCTGAAGATCATGTGACACTGAAGACTGCAGTAATGATGCTGAAAAATTCAGCTGTGCATCACAGGAATAAATTAGATTTTAAAGTATATTAAAATAGAAAAACTTTATTTTACATAATAATAATATTTCACAATATTACATTTTTTCCTGTATTTTTGATCAAATAAATGCAGCCTTGGTGAACATAAGAAAAAAAATCATTCTGATCCCAAGCTTTTGACCGGTAGTGTACATAATATCTTTAAATTAATAGATTCATATTTCTCTAGTCAGTGCTCCATAGGACTAAAGCCGTTAAGAACACAGTTTTGCACCTTTCTCTTTTTGTCTGATTTTCAAATACTTGCTTCAAATTGTAATGTTGTTTCACCTTGCTTGGATTTTCATGGCTTATAAACAGAGACATCTTTGGGAAAAGTTTAACCACAAACTTTCAAAATTCCAGTTACCCAAATAAATCAAGCACTTAGTCTTCTAGAATTAAAATAGGCTAACTTCCGTCATCATAACCAACGTGACCACCTGCTTGCAAAGGCAGCGTGCTGGGGACTATTTTCAGGCGCTGTGTAATATCATTGCTCCTGCTGCACCAATGGTACGGCAGCAAAGCTCCTTGATTATTACGCCGGAATGAGAGTATAGTTCCTAGCTATATCGGTCTAGAAAATCGCAACTTTTAATTTTCTGTTGTTCTTAGTACACGATGTAAGTACAGAAGAGTCCAGGTTTAAATAGGAAAAATATCGAAACTCTTTGGTCATTTTTGAGCGAGATGCTAACGGTCTAATCCGATTCAATGATCTATGCTAAGCTACAGCTAAAAGTGCTACTGCCAGACCCGGAGATCGGCTGAATGGACTCGAAAACGGGTTGACTGTCTTTTTTTAAACTCTACTGTTTAAAATCTAGGGAGGTAAACACTATTTTCAAAAATAGTGGGGTGTTCCTTTAAGTCGCTGGGGTATATTTGTAGCAAATAGCCAAAAATACATTGTATGGGTCAAAATTATAGATTTTTCTTTTATGCCAAACATCATTAGGACATTAAGTAAAGATTCCATGAAGATATTTTGTAAATTCCCAACTGTAAATATATCAAAACTTATTTTTGATTAGTAATATGCATTGCTAAAGGCTTCATTTGGACAACTTAAAGATGATTTTCTCAATATTTAGACTTTTTTTCAGTTCCAGATTTTCAAATAGCTGTATCTCAACCAAATATTGTCCTATCAAAACAAACCATACATCAATGGAAAGCTATTCAGCTTTCAGATGATGCATAAATCTTAATTTGGAAAAATTGACACTTATGACTGTTTTGTGGTCCAGGGTCACATTTCATTTTAGGTGGAGGACTGAACACTGATTTGTTGAGTGTTTAGACTCAGGTTACCGTGTCCTGCAGAGGACGGCCGTGAGGATCTCTGGATGGAGGCGTGCGCGGCTCTAGGGATGAATGTGTTTGTACAGGTAGGATGGATCTGTCGAGATGTTTCTTCAGTAGAAACGCGTTGCGTGCGGAGGCCTATGCGACACACACAGACGAGCTGTTGACTAGTGGATGCGGCGGCAGGAGGCAGTGCTGTAAGACGATCTGTTCACACTCCAGAGCTGCAGCGTTCGGCTGATTTCCACAGATTTCTCCTGGTTCTGACAGCAGAAGTGTGAGTCTTGCTTGCTCTTGATTCAGTCTCCGCAGCAGTCGATGGATTGGGTGGCGCTTCGATAACGGTGCAGTCCCCATTTTGGCTTTTGCTCCGGATGTGTCCATTTTGCATCGAGTTGCATTTGGTTTTGTTACCATGTTTAGATGCATTACAGCTTTCTGTGCTTTGGGTTACATTATTTTGGCCCTGGTCTCCCGTTTGAGCAGCAGAACTGTCTGTGTTTTGGGTCTTGCTGATTGCATCTGCGTCGTCTAAACCGTCAGAGGCATCTATGCTGATACCTGCAGCTGCGTCATGAAAGAGAAAGTACACGAGCTTGTTATTATCAGTCAAATATTACATCCTACAAGACAAACAGCTCTCACACACCTGGAGAATCTTCCACATTGCCATAGTGTGCTCAACTCTATCAACAACACTAACCAAAACGTACAGAATTACTATTGACAGCTATGTTATGTTGGTATTAAGCTCACAATAAAATGTGGGCTCTGTTCTCATGCTCTGAATAATTTAAATTAAATTAAAAAAAGTTGATTAATTCAACTCAGAAATTGATAGTAAATTTCACAAATAATTATAAAGAAACAGTGAGTAACACATTGAATTAAACATAACATTTTTAAGTAGAAATATGTTTTTCTTGTAAAACATACTTTAATAATCTTTGTTTTATTTACAACTTCGAAAAATCACTTTTTTTTTCAAATGTGGAAATTGGAGATGCAAGTTTAAGCAAAGATGTCTCATCTGCTGTGTATCAACACTTTTTCAAAATATCTTCTTTTACGTTACACTGAAGCAAGTAAGTAAGACAGGTTTGAAAGAGCATCAGGGAGAATCAATGAAACAAGCGAGTGAATGAAATTTTTCGGTGGACTATTTTTTATAGTTTATTTGTAGGCTACTCTAACAACTCTAAAACTGCGGTCATGCTCATGTTCAAATGACTCCTTGTACCTGAAGATCACACAAGTTTGAATATGTGTGATGGATAATTTGATTTCAGAGCTGCGACGTAGGGGAAGATAATTAATGAATAATATTGTCAGTCTGTCACCTCACACTCACATCGTCTAACCCTAAACTAACCCTTTAAATTAGCAAAAATCTGTTACATATAATACACAAAAACCTCTAAAATACTGAAATTATAGAAATAGCTTACCCAAATTGACTCATATCATTCCAAACCCATACGACTTTGGTTAATATTCAAAACACAAATTAAGATATTTATAATGAAACCTGAGAGACTTCTGTCTCTCCATTCAAAGTCCATGTAAGCAAAACTTAACAGATCCAAAAAGTCATAAAAATATCTTAATTTGTGTTTTGCGGATGAGCCAAAGACATGGAGGAGAGTAAATGATTACAGAAGTTTTCATTTTTGGATGAACTATTCTTTCAGGAGCTGGTATTGTTATTGAAACACACTTTTATGACATGTATTGTGTCATATTTCATGTGCTGCCTTATAAAACATGAGGAAATCTCACTCACTCTCTCTGTTCTCAGCGCTGTTCCTCTCGACTCTGCCACACTCCGTGCCCAGAGACTTATTCTTCTGCGTGTAGAATGTAAGGACTTCCTCCAAGTCACAAGCAAAAATGGCCACTGAAAAAGCCCCAGCAGAACCCAGAGCAAGCCAGTCATCCTCTCTATGTGTCCTAGTAAAGTGAATCACACCGGCCTCGCCTCCAGAATAAACTCCTGGAAAACACTGGAGCTGAAGCAGCGCCCTTCATCTGGAATCCTATCCAAACTCTCCACCATTTGCTTGGTTTCCTGAGGATTATTAAACAAAGTTGACTTAAAGAGGTGATGCATTGCATTTGTTTTACTTTATAATGATGCCTGAGGTCCACTTATAATGTTATAAAATCCGTCATGGTGATTTCAACCCTCAGTTTTAGGGTCATGTTGTCTTGATGTTTTATTTTTAACTGCTTGCACAGTTATAATTGTCAAAGTAAACCGTGCAATGTGTTAGAATCAAATCCATACAGGGGTTGGACAAAATAATGTGCGCACCTGGCAATACTTCTTTATTAAGGTGTTTTATCAGCATTCAGAACATCTGCCAGTTGCTTCAGAGATGTTAAAGGAGAGAAACAGTTACATTTACAGACGCTCCTGTTAAATGAACGTCCATGATTTGTCCTGGAAGTCACCGATTATTAACTTATACTACACTTATATAAAACCTAGAGTACATAGAATATGAAAAAAGTGTGTGTTTTCCTTATAGCATACAATATTAACCCCCACTATACTGGGTGTTCATATTATTTTGCCCAAACCCTGCATTAATTACAACGAGATTCTATTAAAACACAAGAGATTATCGGGCAATTATTACTGTAAGCTGGATGTGACAAAACACTGCATTAAAGCCGCTACACAGGTTGAACTGAAATCATCAGGATAAAATCACCTCAGTAGAAAACCTAACAACAATACCCAATATATGGCTTGATCGTTTTGGTGAAAAATGAAATAAATAGATATGAACCTGTAACAGGCGAGGCATTAGGCATTAGACATGTTAACTCATGCTTGTGTGTTGCAACATTACTCTCGGGTCTGATAGAGTTGTTGGCATTGCATCATTATTAAATAAATGACTCTTTACAGAGCCTGTGCTGAACTGTATCTGCATTGTGAAAGAATCCACTGTAAAATTTAGCAAACAATGAATTAGAAATGACAAACTTACCATTGCCATCATTTAGAACACCTTAGCAAACCTAGCAACCACCCGGAACACCATAGCAACCAGACAGCAAGGCATTTCTAACGGTTTTTAAACTATTCAAGGCTTATATAACCATCAAACCTCTGCCAAAACACCAGAGCAAACTGCACAGGTCCTATAAAAGCTTCAAACCGACCTTCAAACTATTTCAGCTTTGGTCAAGCCAACACACTTCTAGTTTTCACTTGTTACTTGATTTTATTCATCGTCGGCCCGCTGATCCACAAACCTGATTATAGAGCTGTATGAAGTTCCCGAGCTG
The DNA here is from genome assembly GCA_018155175.1 of Sinocyclocheilus anophthalmus. NCBI lineage: Eukaryota > Metazoa > Chordata > Actinopteri > Cypriniformes > Cyprinidae > Sinocyclocheilus > Sinocyclocheilus anophthalmus. Next base: position 19,421 of record JADLZN010001382.1, on the reverse strand, counting down.
ATGGGAGAGGATGCGCTGGCGGTCTGACAGACACAGCTGACGGCTGGGCTCCTCCAGACACATGTCCTGCAACAGGTTACAGCTGGCTCTCTTCAGAAAGCGAACCACCAGCTCCTGAGAACCACACGGTCAACAGCACCCGTCCCATCAGAGCAAAGTCTTTAGCACTCAAAGGTGCACAAAAGTTCAACATTTCTGTAATACCAGAAAAAAAAACATGTCCGTGAGGAGGATCAGCGGTCTCATGAAGTGTGTGAGAAGTGACGCTGACCTCTTTTCTGCATTTAACCTCAATTTGACCTCAAATCAATCATGCTTTCTACAGATGAAAAAGCCATAATTTAAATGTTCCCCATCACCACTGTGCTCCTGAGCAAGACTGTGATTGCATTGTTTTATAATTGCTGATCGATATACATACGAGCCAGATTACTGTATGTACAGTATATTGACCGACTCTCAAATGTCACATCTCTGAAATCTCATTTGCGTGTGCGTTTCTAAAAGTGTTGCAATAATAACATTGAGAAGCTGCAAATTATCAGGGAAGACTATCAAGGAATAACAGCTTGCGATTTGGTCTGTTCCTAACGCAAAGCTATCAAATGACTCAGACAATATTATATATTACAAGAATGTTTTTGTAGTGATATTTTTCATTGTATTGAAAAGGGCAGCTTGAGTCTTATATTTCACAGAAGAAAGTCAGTGAAACGGGTTTAGAACATCATGAGGGTGATTAACCCCTACATTAGACTCAAATTCTGGCTACGATTTTTATGATGAGGGACTAATTGACCCTAACTGGATTTAATACAAACTCCAAAAAAATCACACTATGGAAAAACACACACACACACAAATAACAGTAAACATTAATTTAACATTAATTCTCACGAAAAAAAAAAATGTGAATATGATTTTAAAACCTGCATATAAAAACTACTTTGAGGCAGTCATGGCCTAATGGCCACACGTCACACCACTTTCACTTTTTAACTTTTTGCACAAAAATATGAATACTTGTATTTTTTTTTTTTTTTTTTCTTTTTTACAATATGCCGCATTGAGGAGTTTTTCACCTTTTATTAAATTTAAAAAATATTTTAAAGAAAAGAAGTGTGGAAAAGCACTTTTTCTGAAACTCAAGCAGTAACCAACTCCCAAAATCATAGATGCATGCATGTTTTGTGAACAAGCATGAACTGATAAATAATGTACGCGTTTAATGCAGTTTCTCTGGAAAAAGAATTTGCCAAATGCATAAAAGTAAATGTCAATACCCTCAGAGGGTACTTGAGAAACTGACATAACAACAGACATTATTTTATTTTGGGTTTGAGCAACTGCGTTTAACCATGAAATATCATAATCATAAAAATCATAATTCATAAACATAATAAACATTCACAACAGAGCAAAGTGTCCAAACTACCACTGTGTAGCGTCTCGAACAATCTGACACACTAATTTTTATTTTATTTAACAAATCAATTATTCATTAGAGTAACAAACATTCACAGACCCCTCACCCAATAACTGGTTTTTTTTTTTTGATGCCAGGATGTCTGCACACAGGCCCCCCCTGGTACCATGGCAAACCGACACCAGATACATTACGACTCATGGAAATTGTGAGCAGGAGACTCTCACTGCTTTCCAGGCAAGAGGCAAATGCACCTGTTAGAATTGACTTTTCTACTAATAATCATGGATAAACATTTTTTGGACAATGAACAGTGTATCTTTCAGGTCATTGTGTATATTATTGTCATTGTGTATGTTGTCTTTGAGATTTTATACTTTTTTATGCAGGCTTATGATGGAAACACTTATTCCTGTCATCTTGCCTATATGTAACACTACCATGTTTAGTATCTTTGAATTCGTATTCGGATGATCTAATGGAGAGTGTATATTGTATGTTTACACCAACGCAACATATTAGTGTTCTAACAATCTTATTAGTTGGTGCATCGCACCCCAAGCGATTACATGTGCAAATACCATGCCCTCGACCAAAGGGTAGTTTAAAACCCTCCTAGCAATTGCAACCCTCCGCTTGGAATTTTTCCTTTCTCATGGACAAGCCAGCTTGAGAGGCGGGGAGCTTCACGACCTTAAAGGCCACACAATGTGACCTCCAAGGGTCGGTGGTTCTGTTAGGTTTCGATAAGGTGTGAGTTCCAACGCTCCAGAACATCCTAAGTTACGTCCCAGGCTTCGGCCTCGACCTTTCCATTAACCAAGATCCTCTGACTCAAAACTGGTTCTTTTCATTGACCCAAATTTAGCAAAGATCAACTGGAAACTTCAGAATACATCAAACCTCTCTTTCAGACAGAAGAGACATGCAAGTATCAAACTTAGTCTTATTAAATTGATACATTAGGTATCATTTGCACCCTTTTACAAAGGTGTGTTTGAACTAAGAATCTGATGGTTCCCTCAGGTGTAGATCTGCTGAATATGCAAATGATTCTATAATTTCATTCCGTATTTCTCTTCTCGGTTACTGAGTTAAGCTTAACCCTTTCCTATACCAACTGTATGGGTGTGTGTATGTGTATGTTAGACCAGATTATGTGTTATTTAGTGTGTTAGACCAGTTTATGTGTTTATGTAGAGTTAGACTAGTTTAAGTGTTTATGTAGTTAATAACACCTTACTTGTATCACACTTGACATGTTCATTGTTTGCTCATAACTGGAGTCACTAATCATGCAGATTTATGCTACAAGCTTGTGTAGAATTGTACAGTAAGAAAGTAATTCCCCTTAACCAGGAAATTAACGTTCTTAAAATTGACAAGACAGTTGACCCTGAGAAGTCAGCGAAAAATCTACAGCGGATCTAAAATATTCATAATTAATTATAACTAGTCATAATTAATTATTAATATTTCCCATGAGCTGATTCGTTACACCGCCTAGAAATTAAAGATTGCTTTATGGGGTGAAGGAATCTATAGTTTTTTTTCAGGTACTGTATGTGAAAGAGATATTTCAATAAAATCTGACATGGTTTACCATCTGTGTCCAGGTGTCCAGGCTGGGCTCCTGTCGGCTCTGCTCTCGGCCAGATGTCTTTTAGTTATTTCTGTTTCAAAGCTGAAATTACACGCTTCAGCTGTAATGATGACTCCATCTTGTAAACCCGCTTCGTGTTGTTTGGCTCCACTTCGAAGACTTTTGTGTAAATTAGAGCATTCTGGGAAATTAAGTGTTCATTCACTTACAGTTAAACTGAAAAGTTTTTAATGAAATGCATGCTTATGTGTGTAACTCTGACAACATGTTTATAGGTCAGTCATACATGGGAAAACATATTATTAAAACTACATTTAAAGCAGTTATCTATCTGTATGAATTAATTGCTGTGAAAGTAATCGGTCGATTATTCTGAAGATTACTGGAGTAATCGGATAATTATTTAGTAACCTAAGTGAACAATATACTTTAAAATGACTTCAAATAGATATATGATTTAAACTTTTACTCTGGAGTTGCCATGAACAGTTAGCATATTTAGAGAGATGATGATGTATTCTCCTGTGTTGGCATAGGTTTATAAATGATTTAACTTATAAATCTGATAGAATGGTGCACACTGTTCCCAGATTAACGTTATAAGCATCACAGCATATGCAGAGATGGTTGCTTGTGCAGAGCAGCATTTACTGTGAACGGAGCCTACATAACCCACACACATAGAAATAAAGCGCATATTAAACCCGCAGCGCATATATTCACTTTCATTGAATAGCAACCTTCGTGAATTCACAAAAGCATTATGCTTTATTATAATTTTTAAATGGTTTTAATATTTTGTGCCGCCTTAGAAAACGGTCTAATAACCGCCACTTCAAATAAATAAATGCGCCTCTTCCGGTATTTGCCGGTTAATCGACACGGACAAAATGCAATCAAGGATTTTTAATTTTTATTTATAATCGAGTACTTGAATTTAATCAAGGAATCGTGACAACCCTAATAATCTATATACCATTCAAAAGTTTGGTATCAGTAAGAATTTTTAAAGTATAATGTATTAATATATTTAAAGGGGTATATGATGTTGCCACGTGAGAAAATTAGAATATTTATTTTGTGTTATTTGGTTGTTAAAGGTGAATAGTGGCGTGTTTATTTGTGTAGAAAAATAGTATATACATATTGTCTCACATATGACTGTACATTATTGTTTCTCCTCTATGCCGCTCCTTTCTGAAGCGCGTCGATTTTTACTAAGCTCATCGTTCTGAAAAGCGAGGTTTGCTGTGATTGGTCAGCTATCCAGTGCTTTGTGATTGGCTGAATACATCAAGCGTGAGACGGAAATGTTACGCACCTCACATACCGTTGATGCCGTGTCCGGCCGGAGCGACGAGACAAAAACATTAAAACCCATTATAAACGAGGCATTTGTTGCATCCAGTGGGGACATAATTACTGATTATAATGACTTATACTGTCTTTTTACACATTGCATTGCATTGTGCCGCGTAAACATAAAACCATGTCTGCATTTGTGATCGGAGAAATGACAAACAACAAGTGCTACTCTACACTGCTCTAAACTCGCGTTTGAATTGTCAGTGGCTAATTCTTTAAATATGAAAAAACGTACTTACAGTCTTTGAGTCAGAACAGCCGGCATTGTAGTCTACTCTTCCAGGATCAGGAAACAGTCCTCCATAAAATGTGCTGCACACATCTGAAATTTGGGTTTTGAAGAGTGTTCTGAAACAGTGTTGTATTTACAACTTAACCACTGATTTCTAGTCGTGTCCTCTTTTGGAAGACCAAACAAAGTAGTTTCGCTTTCACAACGAAACACACAGCAGCCTTAACGACATGGCGGCGGCAGCAACAATACTTACAGCGAGAATAAAAGTTACGCCTTCTTTCTTTGCGTGAACATTTGGGTGGCTTTATGCAAATCTTCCCACACAGTGACATAAACATGTGGGGGCGTGTTAGAACGAGCCATTTTAGGTAGTCGTGGTTGACTCTTAACTTTTATAAAGAATATCTCTTTGGATTTGAGACTTTAGTCTTTGCAACTTTACAGATCTTCTTTATGCACCAAGAGCTTGTAACACTCCAAACAGAAAGGAAAACTTGAAATTTAAAGTATATAAAGTAAGTATATTAAAATAGAAAATGTTATTTTAAATTGCAATAATATATCACAATATTGCTGCTTTTACTGGAGAAGAGACTGCTTAAAAAAACATAAAATCGTACTGATCCCAAACTTTTGAACCATAGCGTAATCATATGATAAAAATTATTATGTCAAAAATAAGTATTACACTGATCAACACAAATGCATATACACTTGCAGTTTCTGTCCGTTTATTTTTAAAAAACATAGCTGGAGCTTGTATGTTATTATTCTGTAATCAGATACATGTATTGAGAAAGTAACAGAGTTAAGAGTAACAGAAATCGGTAAGTAATCCTGCATTTCATTGGCTCTACTCTGCACAATGACAATAAAGTTGAATCTAATCCAATCTAATCAATCAAAGCTAACTTGTAGGCAGTGGGTCCAAATTTAATTCCATTTTAAATGTATCTTTCTTAAAATTCTTAAAATTCTAATTAAATTCTGCATCCTGTTTGTTACCTCAATTCAAACTGGATGTGAATTCAGAGGCATTCCCAATCGCTCTGAATGCTGCACAGGCCTGGTAAAAGTTGGCGCCGACACAAACACAAGCAGAAAGTAAAAACACTAACTGCGCATATATCCTCATGGCAGGTTGTTTTGGTGAAGGGATGACGCACGTGTGGACCTCACCGCTACCGCTATGTTGTACATGTTACTGCAAACATAACAACATACGAGGTAGATCTGAGGGTAAGAAATGCCCTCCACGCTGCTCCAACAACCGTGAGCTATTTACATGATCTGAATGATGAGAAGAAGGAAGCAAGGATAAGCAAGGAAAGTACGACGAAACAGAAAAGAAATGCTTCAGAAAAAGCCGTCACACATAAACAAAGATACACTGTACTGTAACGGCCCCGGTACCTTCCTTTCCCGGCCCTGGCAGGCACAAAGGAATTTCTACAAACTCAGACATGTCATTATAATTCCTTGATCAAATTACAATTCAGCCTCTTGGACTGCGAGTCGAGAGGAAACTGGAATCTTTATTGTACTTTGGACAGGAGTATGTAATATTCATTAATGTCAGCGTGTAAAAAGAGCAGGTCTAAATATTTTTGTAGGGCTATTGCATAACGTGCAGGGGGAGGGAATATGTTTCAACAGCTTCCAGGACTCCTGCAAAATGTTAAACAAAGGAAAGACAGTCTGACTCCAGCAATTAGGCGTCCAATGAGAGTGAGCCGCTCAACACAGAGGTCAGGGCTGACGTGCTGATTGGCCAGCGTGGGAGGAACACACTTCCTGTGTGAATGAGACTGTGAGGAGTCAGTGAAAGTAGCGGTGCAAACACATAAAGGCGCTGGATGAAAAGGACACCACGGCGCGGCCGGCCAGAGTCTCAGACTCTCTCATTCTCCAAGCCTCTCTGAGCGATGCAAGTGTGAGTGTGTGTGGGGTGTGTGTGTGTGTGCGTGTGTGGTGTGTGTGTGTGTGTGTGGGGGGAATCCCGAGAACGAGTCTAGTCAAAACTGCTTCCATCCTCGTGAGTAATGATGGAAGAAAATACTCTGTGTTACCTGAGTTGTGAGCTGCAACTGAATGCGATGAGAAAGACTGATCGTCAAACACAAAGCATGACCAGAGTGTGATCCACAAATGACTAGGTGTGTAACAATACACTCATGTCACGAACTGCTTCATTACACAATACTCACAATACTTTAGTTCTTGTTATCATTGTTTTTGTATTCTAGACACAAGCTTATATGACACAAACATTTTAGATACCAGTTCAATTTTTCTTTCAATAAATTCATTCAATACCTAACCTAAGTCTAACAAAGCCTAACTTAGCCAAAACAAAGTTCAAACATGATCAAAGAAAAGTGAACAGTCAGTAAATAAGAACAAATGAAGATGTTAAAAGCAATAGCACAAAATAAATAAACAGAACAAAGATGCAAAATAAAGATGCTTTGGGTTTTTCTTCATTTTTATTTTTTTTTGATTAACATTAAGGACACTGACAGCAGTGGTAGAAATTAGTTGTGCTGTCACTGTAAACACAATTTAGGGATCCAGTATAATGATACACATCCTATTTCTTTCTCAGCTGTTTAAGTTCACTTAAGACATAACCGACTGTTTACTAGAATACTTGCCAAAACGGGTATTTTAACAGCTTTATGTGTATGTGTCTGTTCAAGCGCAAAGAGACGCCAGAGAGAAACGCCATTGTGGGGCCTTGCACGTAGTCAGTAGAGCCCCGCAAAAGTAATGCCGTCATTTTTGCTCATTAAGGTAAGAGTAATACATAATTCGGGACTGTAAAGGGTACACTTTTATTTGTGTGCGCTCACAATAAAACATTGTGCTTTAAAATAAAGAAAACAAACTGGATGTGCTTTCTGCCGTCTCGGTCTCATTGAACTAGAGCGCGTCACAAAAATGAACTGAAACTCAGCAAATACATGCCTCACAGACATGATAAAAAAAGTATAAACTATTAAACAAAATCAATATTCAAATCGAAAACAAAAACTCATTCATTATGTAACCCGTAAAGATGCAATTCTCTCTAAAGGCGAGTCAGGATCCTCAACTTCATCTTTGCGACACTGACTCAGAAAACACTAGTTTATAATAAATAATTCAAAATCTTCTTACAATTTCCCCAGCTATTCATGGTAATTACTTTGCCGGGACTGTGCCTTTGTTCTATAACTCTTCCAGAATGCAATCCTTCATCACCAGGAATTGATGGATTTCTAAAATATAAAAATTAGGAGAAGCTTAAAACAGGCCCGAGGCCCGGCCCGCTTCTGAACTATGACGTGAAAATTGGCCTGAAGCCCGGCCCTATAAGTCGGGGCCCATCGGGCTCGGGCTGAAATGCAGGGCTCTAGATGACAGAGATGCGGCTGTTTGAGTAAAACACACTGAATGGAGTTATTCCTCAATTCTTCTTGTGCTTGAATGCGTTAAAATCGCTTGAATGTTCAAATTGCCAAGGTGTATTTGTCCGTTTTAAAGGCGCAAGACTAAGTACTTTAAAAAAAATAAAATAAATAAAAAAAGTGATTGGGGCCCCCGAGTTCCTGGCTACTCTGCACCCCCGTAACGGTGCCCCTGCTGATATTGATCATACTAGCAGGTAGTGATTCAGTGGAGCCAGCTGGTCCAAACAGGGCCGGCGCCACGGGGGGCGTGAGGGGTCATTGCACTTGGACTGTCAAACCCCCTAACACAAGATGAGTGTGAAGATAGATTTTAATTATGAAATATAATGGTTAATTTAAAAAATATAGTTGCCAAATGCATAGGCTTTCTAGCATTAATAAGATGCTACTACAGCAACAATTTAGGACAGTCCGTTTCAAAAAGTCGCATTTTAATTGTTACATCTGACACAAACTTCCCGCGCAAGCGGTTCAACTAAGAATCCAGCACTACTGAGTAAGCTAAAGGTATGATGAAAAAAAATTTTGGTCGTAGTTAGTTGATTATTTCTCTGTATTGTTATTGTTTGTTGCTGTTCAAGTTGTTCTAACTTAAAATGATGCATATGTTAAATGGGTTGCAATGAATGTATTATGTCAGGGAATCGGTCGCAATGAGCTTGTTTCATTTCTGGTGGTTGTGGTGGTATCACAAATAATCGTCTGTATTTATGTTAAAACTGCTGCCTAAGACATATTATTTCCTGGATTCAGATTTTCGAATTTGGTGGCTATGCGATTTAGTTTTATTCAATACTGTATTTGCTAAGTAGCTTTTAGTAGGGTCATTCACTCAAAACGCATTTTTTTCAATCCACTGCTGTACTTTTCCATTGTATTTCAATGTAAATGCACTACTCGACGTCTCTGAATGCTGCGCTCTCGTCTCAGGTCTTTATAGCAGCTTCTCACGCATAATACATCATTCTAAAACACGGCTCAAGTTCAAAGAAGTTTAACTTCTAAAAACACGTCTCTAGACCAAAAAAAAAAAAATGTCAACTGACCTGTCTCGTGCCAAAACACTATCTGTTTGAACCAGCATTATAATAGTTTAGTAGTAGCGGGTCTGTGGATGGTTCCGACAAATCACAAAATGAATGGGCCGCATATGTTTTTTGTTACTTTGTGCTACGTCATGGCCCCCTCGTCAGTGCTGCGCTGGGTCCAAATAAACTGGGTACTGAGCTCATCTTTCAAGAGCAAGCGTTTTGGACTCCGCATTGAACTCCCCGAGATTCAGAAAGCAGTTGTCAGTAACACAAACGATTGGGTTTTGTAGGGTACGGGAAAAAATCATTTTAACCAATGTGTTCTTGCAGCCAGCCTCTCTTTCGGAAGGAAAATAAAATGGAGCATCTGCGCGGCATGATGTTACCACTACGACAAGCTAAAGTGTTTGAAGGTCGCCAACGTGGAAACATCGATGGGCATTATGCAAATGTGTACAGGAGTGTTAGCCGTCACGGAAGTGGGGTTCGATACGGAGGACTCGTTTGAGCTGTCGTCAATTTTTTTTTTGATAGACAATAACTTTATTTATCGTACACTTTTCGGCTTTTCAACTTTGCAGATCGTTTACATTCACATACAGCTACATTACACACTGCCTTTTTTTTTTGTTGAAAAATTGACCCTTATGACTGGTCTTGTGGTCCACGGTCACATATTGTTGCATTTTTGTTTTGTAATATATTGTTAAACCCCTACAAATTACTCTTATGAATTATTTTCACAATTATCAAAAAAAAAAAAAACCCTTTAAACCAAAAAAAACAAATCACTTTCAGACTCACAAGTTACTGACTGGCTCATGTCATTGAAATTGATTTCTACTATTTTTTTCCATTTTGAAGTTCACCCAAAAATCCTGTCATTATTTACTCACCATCATGTCATTCCAAACATGTATGCCTTTCTTCCTTTTGTGGAACATAAAAGAAGCATTTGAGAAAATTCTCCATGCAAATCACCAAAATGTCGGTTACCAAACATTCTCAAAAATCTTCTTTTGGTTTACACTGAAGAAAGAAACTGAAACGGAGGTGAATGACATGAGGGTGCGTAAATGATGAAAGTTGTGTGGGTCTCTTAACCAGAGTTTTTGTCCTAACCAGATGCGACAGGGAACTGTATTTTTGGAATGGTTTCTCTTTCTGCGACATCTCAGCTGATAGTTCAGGTACTGACTGCGTTTTGTATAATATTAAAATGGTTTAATTTATATTATTTTGATTATGTACTGCAGTGCAAGCAAGCATTGTGCTTAAAGAGAGAGAACGAACAACTGGCTGATTTTTCAATGATTTCCTCCTGTCTTTGACTTACATTTTTACACAAACATGTTTTTTTCCTATCTAGACAGGCAGTCCAGCAGAGTAAAGGTGTTAAAGGTACTTCAGAAAAGCAATGAGAAATGCTTAAGAAGTCAAAAACAGGTTGCAGATATGAGTCAAGAGGGCTACGGCGGACTCAGATCAAACTCAAATCCCTTCTACACAAACCCACAGGAAAGTGCAGATTCTGTAAGGGCCAGACCATTACCCATAATTCTGAGTGTCCACACTGACCTGAGGTCCCATCCTTGCTGGAGAATGTGGAGCAGGTTGACTTTGTGTTGTGAGTGCTTTGTCTCTCCCTCCACCCGTCCTCATTCTCACTCATGTGAGGGGATTGAGATGCTTTGAGACCTACAAACACACAGCTATGTTCAAATATTACACCAGAATCAGCAACAGCCCTATCCAAAAACATCCCATAAGGAGAGTCTAATCCTGGCAAATGTATGGGATGGTCCACTGTAATTACAGCACGGTACATTCTCGTATGCTTTACTTTGATCAATTTAATGCATCCTAATAAAATAATAGCATTATTTTTTTTTTGTTTTACTTACTTCTGAACTTCTGAATGGTAGTGTATCACTGTTTCAAAACATTGTTTTAAACATTGATAATAATCAGAAACGTGACACTGAAGACTGAAAATTCCGCTTTGCATCAAAGTAATAAATTACATTTTAAAATACATAAAAAAATTTATTTTAAATTGTAATAATACTTCACAATATTAATGTTTTACTATATTTTTGATCAAATAAAAGCAGCCTCGGTGAGCAAAAAGAGACTTATTTGGAGATTAATACAAAAGTATTTTAGTCAAACTTTTGATTGATTTCAAAAGCTACTTTGTCTCAAACCAGACTTGTCAAAATAAGAAAAAATAAAAGTTTAAAGATAAAATAAATATAAAATAAAGAGTAAAGTTACTTAATGGAAGATTTATATCAATTTCCACTCAAATAGTTATGGAACTCACAGAAGCAAAATGTCAAATTTTATAAAAAAAAAAAAAAGACATTAGTGTCAGAGTTTAAGATTCATATTTTATTAAACCTAATTTCTGAGCTGTAATTTGTCAAATTATGCGAAACGTGAGAAAATATGATTTAATTGGATTATTATAAAATAAAAGATAGCTATAAAACTGGACCAAAGGTGTATTTGTAAAAAAAAATAAAAAAAAAAACGGTATGACCTCTCCTGTGATCGATGTATATTAAATGCTGTTGTAAACAATTAAATAAAATTCCAACTTATTAAACTGCTTTATGCAATCTGGCAACTATTCACACGCGCTCTCTCTGTGATCTGAAACACAGACATACAGTACTGTACAATCTGGAGTTCAGTGATCTCTGTTTGAGGTCTTCTGCTTCAATGAAAGTGTTATTGAGCAGTCTGTGTTCTGTCAGGGATCTCCACTGTATTGTTTGCTGATCGTAACGTTACTTACGCAACCTCTGTGCAGCAATAAGTCTTGTTGCCGTTGTTTTAAAAGAGAAACATTAATGCAATCTGGAATTATTGGAATTACTATTAGGAATGTCTCTGTTATAATATTTGAGAGTAGGTTTTTGTTACAGCAGTTTTCATAACGTAGACCGTGCGAGTGTATATCTGAAGTCTTTGGTGTTTATTTAGCCTCCAATTGATATCCTGTGATAAATCTGAACACTAGATGAGGTCAAATAAATTTGTTTTTTACCGATTAGTAATATCGTTTGTCGGATTAGTTTTATTTTGTATTCTGCGAATGGCGAAAAGAGCATATCTGTCTGATTGAATAGAGTCTAGATTTCATTCCCTATTGCTTTATTATAAAATTGAGCATTTATATCTATATTTTCTGGGTCCTATATTTAAACACCATGATACATTTAAGTGAACATATGGAATATCTATAATTACTATAAATTATATTCTTCCTATATATATCTAAAACAGTGACATATGTTGATTTTCTATTATTTTTGGTATTATAAAACACTTAGTATAAGGTTATCAGTTTTGACTCTCCCATCAGGGTGTACTTAGAATTAATTATCAAATATGTTTCTGGTGACAAATGACCTACCTCACCTCAGGTACAAACGAAATTTGATGATGTCCACTATTCACTAGTTACATTGGATAGGGAGACTATTGGACGTGCGATTGTTTTGTTTTCTTTTATAATGTTCATATTACTGTCTAGGTAGATAAGTACTAAGCCTTTTTTCTGTTGCACATTTTACGATATTTCAGTGACTATAATTTCTACACGTCATGCTGGTCATTTAATTCAGGCTGTGTAGGCTCGTCCCGGGTTGCTGGTCTTATGATTTTGTTAACGTCTCCAGGCCAAGAAGCTTCCTTTCATATTGGACCACATGGTGCGTGTAGAAGGTTCCCACGACCAGAGATATATCATCACTCACCCTGTTCCTGTGGAATAAAACACAGCAAAACTGATGTTATAACCGTTTGTGTGCTTGTTCGCATTCAGAGGTTGAAATTTCAGGCACTAACCTCGATCGGGCGATCACAGATCTGAGAAACAAAGAGCAACAGATCATTTTAAAGAAATGTAAGTCTGGGAAAGCCATTCTGAAATATTATAGAGAAAAGCTTGCATAAACTTGGCCATATTGGAGTTTAAAGGTACAGTTGTCCCCAAAAATGAAAATGAGCCATCCAAGATTAGGATGAGTTTGTGTCTTCATCAGATCTGGAGAAATGTAGCACTGCATCAGTGTCTCAGCAATAGATGCTTTGCAGTGAATGGGTGCCGTCAGAATGTGGTAAAGAAAGTGATAAAAAACATCACAATAATCCACAAGTAATCCATACCATGCACTCCAGTCCATAAATTAATGTCTTCAGAAGACAAAAGCTGCGTGTTTAAAGAAACAAATCCCTCATCAAGAGGTTTTTAATCATGTTATGCCCAAATAATCCATAATAAACTCTTCCTCAGTGAAAAAAGTGCACTGCTGGTCTCTCACATCAAAACCAGCCACATATGTGTTTAGAGCCGTTTCGGGTTTCTTGATCTGTGCAGATTTCTCTCCTGGTTCAGACCAGAACACTTTTTCACTGGAGGGAAGCGTTATTAGTATTATTATTTTGGTCAGAAGCAGTGATTAAAAACATCTTAATGCTGGATTTATTTCAGCTTTTGTCTTCTCCAGATGTTAACTGATGATGAGTTGTGTGGATTACTTGTGGATTGTTGTGATGTTTTTATCAGCTGTTTATTCTGATGACACCCATTCACTGCAGAGAATCCATTGCTGAGACACTGATGCAATTCTACATTTCTACAAATCTGATGAAGAAACAAACTCACCTACATCCTGGATGGCCTGAGAGTGAGTGATTTTTCAGCTCACTTGTGGGTTAACTGTTCCTTTAAGGGCTCCTCTAAGACAAATAGCCATTATATCAGAGCATATAAGCCTTTGTATGACATACTCGCACTAAATATCAACAAAAAGCCCTCAAGCTGAAGATTCCTTAAAAAGATGAAGATCTTTCCAATCATGGTGGAAAGACTTACCTTCCATGGAAAAGTTTATTAGCCAACATGGCGTTCATAGAGCTCTTGTATTCCAGATAACCACTGAGAGAGAGAGAGAGAGAGAAAACAGAATTACAGACAGATTAATTATATAACAAGTCCTAACAAATTCTGCGGTAAACAATCAGTCCTGTTGGTTTCAGCGGTGACTCTTATGCAAACGAGCAGATACAAGCTGAATGAGAACATGATGTTTTTTGCACTTTTCAATTGTGTAAAAACAGTGCACTGCCGAAATGAGAAAATAATGTGTGTTAGCTTTCCTCAACAACTGCCCTGCATGTTTATGGCAAAACACACGTAACGATGGGTTAGATGCTTTACGGTGTTGGTCGACTGTTCGGCCAGTTGGCTCTCCACAAGAGCGCATCGGTCACGCTTGAGCAATGTTCCTACGCTCTGCCTTCAAGCAGCTAGAATTAGAATAACTGGCTAATGGTGTGAATTACAAAATTATGAGGTGCTGAACATTAAATGCTTGCACAGTTTTTCCACACCGATCTCAAACAAGCATTTGAAAAGCTTTAGCTATTTGCCTGTGTCACATAACAATATATTTTGGGTGAAGTTAAAGTTTTTTCATCTAATATTAATATTTTAATTTATTGTATTTTATGTCAGCTGAACAATTAACAAAAATGTTTTTGATAGGTTTCAGTTTTATCTAACAATAATAACCGTGCTGTAGATTTGGAAAACAGAGTGTGACTCCACTGACCTGTTTTTTTATCCATATATTTTACATGATTGATCTTCTTAGCCTGCACATATTTTCTGATATTCATCATGTTCAGTGATGATACCCACTCGTGCGTGTCTCCAGGCCTTCTGCATTCAGAGGCAGAGCACACTGTCCCAATCAGGAGCGAGAGCACATGCATGACTGATGGAAATGATGGACGCATGACTTGGCATTGCTGAAATCTCCTTTTCACTGCCCGTCTAACATACTTATGTTTAAAGCAGAATGAAGAAAGACTGAGGCTGGCACTGATTGCTCTGGTCTAAGCACATCTGGTTTTCGGAGGCATCTGATCTAACGGAGGGTGATCCCTGTAACCCGTTCACAGATGTTTCCTATCACAAGTAAGTGGTGTAATACTGCACCTGAACATTATTTCATTCTAGTCTTCAATTGTGTTTATGTTAACATCCTTACTACACTGAAAAAAACATTTTCCCCCAGAAATAGCATTTACAAATGTTGTTGTGAATTTTTTGATATACTGACTTTGTTCATACATTCTTTGTTTAGCTCAAGGGCCCACCCAGCATAATCTGCAGCCGATGGGGGGGGGTCGTGGGAAAATTATCACCTGCGATTAAAAGTTGATCGAGTTCACATTTACACATTGGTTGCGGGACTTATATGTTTAAAAAGCTGTTTTCAGGCATTGCTTATAGGTTACATTGAAATTTTATACTTAATGCTTACATTTTATTAAGCGGTCTTCTAAATGTTGTATCTCAGGAGATACGTTGCCATGTAGGGGGACACTCTTAAAAATAAAGGTGCTTCAGAAGGGTCTTCAAGCGATGCCATAGAAGAACCATATTTAGTTCCACAAAGAACCATTCAGTCAAAAATTCTTTAAAGAACCATCTCTTTCTTAAATTTTTATAATCTGAAGAACCTTCTTTAACCACAAAAAACCTTTTGTGCAACAGAAAGGTTCTTCAGATATTAAAAGTTCTTTATGGAACCATTTAGACAAAAGGTTCTTCTATGGCACCGTGAAGCACCTTTATTTTTAAGAGTGGATAATAAAAAAAAACATGATAAACTCTGAGATTATGTGGCTTTGTGTTTCAGAAAATCAAATCTTTGTATCTTGACAAAAACTATAGGGTCTGACGTCAAGGATTACATATTTGGTGATGTTTTGTAATAGAAAGTGATACTGTGACTGAAAACTGCATCAAAAGAATTCAATAGAGTTTGGGTGTCACCCAGTGGCTATTTTAGGCAGAGCGCCTAAACAAACTCTCACAATTTTTGATATCAACTTCAACTTGGAAATAACTTGGTAGAACTATGGCTTTGATTTTATTTAGTAAACGTTAGAGGTGCAACATATTTATAAATATTTATATAAATAAAAAAATATATATGCTTCATTCAGCAATATATGCATGTGCGTCTTTAAAAAGGACTAACCTTAGGTCTGTATTCCAAAGCGTTCAGGAATTACAACCATTTGTTTAAAATGTTGTAACAAGCATTGATAAACAAGTGTTTTTTAAAAAATGATCAAGTTGTATTATTTGTGTCCCAATAAGATGGAAAATAGCAATAGATTGATTTTCTGATGTCTCTTTGTGGTCTTGCCCTTTAAAGGGTTAAAGGAGTCATGAGTGAGAAATCAAAATTTTCCTTGATCTTTAGAGATAAAAGAGTTCATTGTACTATGAAAACATACTGTAAGTTTCAGAACTGAAAACCTTCTCGTTAGTTTAAAAACAGCTTTTATTGAAACCAAGTTCAGAAAATGACTCGTTGTGGAATGTGCCATTTTATGATGTAATAGTGTGGCTAAGCCCCGCCTCCACATGAGAAGATCAACGCCTGCTTCTACATCACTGCCTCTTTAGCCCCGCCCACTGAGATGCACTTGTAGTAGAGGAGAGACGCAAACACAGGATTACTCCGTCAATTCAGGGGACACTCAGGTGGAGTGTTGCTTCCATCGAATCCTCCCACTGTCTGCTCTTTTACTCCCTGACCGAGGGGACCCTCGGCATGGACACGCTGACACACAGCTGGCCGTGGGGCCTACACGAGTGTGCGTTTTTCCCCATGTGAGCCTTTTTGCACAGACCCTGCGCAAGATCAGGGAGGACAAGGAGCAGATCTTGTTGATTGCTCCTCTCAACAGCCCCTCCCTGACGAATCCCGCTGAGGGATTGTGGCAGGAGGGACGTAACGTCTCAATTCCCTCCTTCAGGAAACTAGGGTTACATACGTAACAGAGACGTTCGTCAGCGACCCGGATGTCAAATGTATTTGCATATTAAAATTCCTTTTTGTCTTCAGCTTATATATAGGTCTTTCAAATAAAAGCCCTCTGTTCTTTCTGCTGCATAAATCTTTTTAATAAACTTCACTGTTGTTTTCATTTTAGGAAGACGAGCTGAACTTTTGGAAAATGATCTCATCAAAATAATAAGGTAGCTAAATAAACAAGCATTTAATGTTTAATGTTTAACAACCTCATCGTGTGTAAAACACGAGTGACATTTTATGATCCTCCCACATTTCTTGTTTCAGTAGAGGAAACAGTGGGAGAGGAGTGATGTAAGAATATTTGTGTCATGGTTAGATTCATAGTTCAAATAAATAATTTACATTTTTATTTATCATGCAACGTTCTACATAATTTTTGAACATAACCTTGACAACAAGTCTCTGACCCCAGACAAGTGGTTGTATATTGTTTATAAATTAAAGAGAGAGGGAGAGAGAGAGCGAGAGAGAATATAATTCTGAAATGAGACAGTACCTCATACCCACAGATCTGGTATAGGTGGGAATGGAAAGACAAATACTGTTTTAATTTTTTAATCAACAGAAATTTTTCATGCTTAATTTTCTAGAGAAACAGTCAATGGATCTAAAGGTGAATGAAGAACTGTTGCATTTTCTACTTTATTTATGCAATTCTTGTTTTTATATAATCGTAAGATATCAAGGCTGAGTTGGCTCTTTCTCTATGTCAGATTGCTGTCACTGGGAATAAATGTTAGACAGACGTGCATACGTATATTTAAATCTGTTTTCTTTCATCCATCTGTTTATTTAGAGAGACTCCTTCTGCTTCACTTAGTCATGAGTCATTACTTCATCATCTCCACACATCATAGTGACTGTGTATTATGCAATATTAAAAGCCATTTTCAACCAGATCAGCCTGAACAAGAAGTCAGAAATTTCTTCGAAACTTATTGGGCCTGAAGCAACGATGGCAGTATGCAGTTTGTTTCTAGGCTACACGTGTCAGCTGAATAACTGCCATTGAGATCAACAGATATCACTCTTTAGGTATATTAGAACTCTTTGATTAAATTACAAATACAAACAAACTACGTAGTGTTAAACATAATGAATTAGTGCAGGCGTGTGATAAAATCGGTAGTCGATTTTTTGGGGGGGGGGGGGGGGGGGGATGGGGATTTAGAAGTTTCATGGTTTATCGGTATTGTTCACTTGACTGGGTTTATATGAATCAGACATCAATAAAATAGTTGCAGTAACCACGCACTGTAATGCAATCCTACCCAAAACATTAGCATAAGTAGTTTTAAGTAAATTAGAGTATAATTTCAAAACTTGAATGCAAAAAAAAGAATGGCCTGAAACTTAAACTTGACAAATTTATACATAAAACATATCTGCATGAAACAAAAACTGCAAACGGGCTGAATTAAAATGCAAATTCACTCTCTGACAGCAGTCGGCGCTTATGGAACAGCAGAAATACAGCTTTTCCTTGGTTAGCGCTCTAAACAAAGCAGTGCTGCGCTTTTAAATACCATAGCATGTATAAGATGGAAAAGAAAATACCACGTAAACTTTTCTGAAGACGGTCAGTTCCCCTCAAAGATACATTAAACCCCCACCCCCAATTCAGTATTTAGGATTTTCTTCCAATATTTCGCACATGGTGAAGTGAGTTTGCTCTGCCGGCTCCAGATTTCTACTATGCGGCATCTTCAGCGTCTCTGGCTTCTGTTAACGGTCGTTTACAGTTGGTTTATTTGCCCATTTAAAAATTTGTTGTGTGTTATTAATAGTTCTAAAGGCTCTCTAACCATTAGTCAGAAGTGTATGCAGTTAACAGGGATCCTCTCTCAATTCACAACGCTGTCTACACCGCTTAGCCACTTGTATGCCGATTTTTAAATATTCATACTGTTTGCGTAATTAATTCAAACCAGTATATCGCCCAGCACTAAATGCAATCTATTTCACAGTGATCAGATACATGCAGAGAGGAACACAGAGCCTCCAGCCCCAGAGTTGTGCTCTGTGACCAAAGCAGACTACAAGGTGGAGGGCTTTAAGTCTGTCCGTGCACCAATGGCCATGGTCTGTTTCTGTTCACCATAACTTTTAAATATAACATTTTTGCTTTGACTGTACATGTGCATGTATTTGCGTGTATTTTTTGGCATTAATCCGCTCGTCTCTTCCAGGATCATGATTGCACAACTGAGCAGGCCATCACAGTTTGGAGTGATAACTATCAGAAAATTCAGGTCAGCATCTACTGTGAGGTTTCATTCAATATGTTTATTTCTTGCAGTACTGGAGTGGTTTTATGAATAGTGTTTTCTTTTCACAGGGTGTGACAACAGTTAAAACTAAGGATCATCCATTTAAAAGAAATGCCACTTTTAGTA
>JADLZN010001381.1:120000-182990 GCA_018155175.1 Sinocyclocheilus anophthalmus | reverse complement strand
ATATTAGCACAGATCCAACTACCATTTCAATTATTTTTATGCTCTTCTGTTACCTTTTAAGTTTTAAAACGGTCATCTTCTGGCAATGAATGAAATAACATTCACCACCATATCAGTGGCCTAATAAACATTTTGCAACCTACACTGATGTTATTCTGTGTCATCTGTTCTTTGACCATGTGTTGCACTGTACCTGGATGATACACGATGATCATTGATACAAATCCATGGTCTATTTTGATACACAACAAACACTCATGCAACATTATTTATAGGCTAAGTCATAAAGTTTCATAAACATATATAATCTTAATTAGGCTTTTATTTCTACATAAACTGTTCCCTCCTGGTGGAGTGACCTGCCCAACTCAATCCCAGCAGCTCAGTCCTTAGCCATCTTCAAGAATCGGCTAAAAACACATCTCTTCCATCTATATTTGACCCTCTAACACTTGCACTCTCTATTCGTTTTCCAACTGCTTGTTTTCTTTAAAAAAAGGCCTCTAACACTATCTTGCTCTATTCTTTTTCTATTCTATCTACTTGTTTTCTTTTTGTTGTGTATGTGTGTTGGTGTGAATGTTTGATATTATGTGAGACAGTGACATTTTGTTTTTAAAAATATTAATTCAATAGTGATTCACATTCAAAATCCAGGAAACTGTTAGTCATGGAGGATGCAATAAAGTAAAGTTTTCCTGAATTTTGAGTATGAATCACTATTGAATCCTTGTTACAAACTAAAAAGATGTATGCACCAAAACAAGACAACATAGGAGACAAGAGAGTGTGATGTTAACGTCCTTGTAGAATCTGCTGTATAAAAATTTGGCATAATAAAGCTAAAAAAAAAAAAACATTCTTCACTTGATTCTGGCATTTGATACATGACATTAACATTCAAAAGTTTAGGATCACTATGAATTTTTTTAAGAAATTTATATTTTTGCTCTTCAAGAATGCATTAATTTAATAAAAATGACAGTAAAGACAATTATAATGTAAAAAAAGATTTCTATTTCAAATAAATGCTGTTCTTCTGAACTTTCCATTCATCAAGGAATCCTGTCGCTGTATAATGGTTTTCATACCTCATTAAGCATAATCATTTTCAACTGTGCTAATAATCAGAAATGTTTCTTGAGCAGCAGATCAGCATCTTAGAATGATTTCTGAAGGATCATGAGACACTGAAGAGGAGAAGTTGAGCATCGGACTCCGGGGGAAATGTTTTTTATTTTAAATTGTAAAATTATTCCACAATATTAATGTTTTTTAATATTTTTAATCTGATGCAGTCGGTGACATGAACAAAGAACCTTACTAATACAAATCCTTAGAACAGTATTTTATATATCATATCAAAACAAGCACAAGCACACTTATGAACATTTGTTAATAAAATTATTTTTTTAACATGAAATTGGTTTCTTATTCCATTCCATAAAATGCAGTGAAGTTTTTTTTTTCTCATTTACAGTGTACCAAATGTAGGCTACTTTTTAAACTTGTGTCCATACAATTTTGTTTAATCCAAAATTTTACTTATTAAAGGAACACTTTCGTGCTTGTGTGTGTGGTCTTAGATTCCTATTCATTTTGTAAATACAGCCTATAAGCCTAACAGTTTAAGAACAATCACACCAGGATAGATGAAAAACGATCCACAAATACAAGTTTATTTCAGCTGTTGTACTCAAATGAAAACAACTAACAACAGACACAGTTTTAAAGCATTGCAACAGCACAATGAACTGAAATCAAAGTAAGTTTACAACGAGCTTAAGTGTGCTGAATGTGCAATTCGGATAATTTTGCATTAATATTTCAGTGTTGTGCATTATGATTTTAAATGTGTTTAAAGTTTTGATTCGTGCTAATTATTTTTTTTAAGGCGTTATTAAATTTTTGATTCACACTTATTATTTTTTGATCCGTGACCATTGTTTGCTATTCTGAAAACTTTGCTTTAATTTTTCAATTTTGTGCAATATCATTTTACTTGCGTTCTTAATTTTTGGTTTCACGCTTGTTAAATGAAAAATTCTGATTAATTACTCACCCCCATGTCATTCCAAACCATTAAGACCTTCATTCATCTTCAAAACACAAATTAAAATATTTTTGATGAAAACCGATTACCGAGAGCTCTCTGACCCTCCATAGCACAGCAAGGGTCCTACCGGTCAGGCACAGAACGTAGTAAGGACAACATCGTTAAATAGGTCCCCATGGTGAACTCAGTGGTTCAACCCCTTTCATCAAAAATAATTAAATTTGTGTTCCGAAGATGACCGAAGCTCTTATGGGTTTGGAACAACACCCCTTCTGCTTCTACTACACGAGATAAGAACACATTTTTATCATTTTCTGAGTCATATGAAAGAGTCTGTGATATATTTGCTTCTCTTTACTGCAAAACGCTCACTCTGTAAGTGCTTAAATCTGCACTAGGAATGCCTTCCTGTCACATATCACACATGCCCACTTTCCAAAGCTGACAGAAAAGCAGTTAATGCTTTACGTACAATATTCAGGGACGCGGGAAGTAGGGGTGCTGAGGGGGCTGCAGCACCCCCTGTTTTCACATGGTTGCAAATGCAATGCCAGGTTTGTTCATTTAAATTTATTCAGTTTTAGCATTTAATATTTTTTTTTGCAATAATCTCTGAAATGTAAATTGTAAGTGGGCTATAATAAACCCATGTTTATCTTTATAACCAGGTTACTTCTTCTTGTGAGTTTTTCTGGGAATGGAATTAACAAGATTAGCTTTAAACAAGGATATGATCGACATCTCCATCTGATCTGCTTAATAATTGACTGTAACTGGTGAATAGGCTTGCAAAAGAGGTAATGTGCTTCGTCATTTTGTTAACTTTAGAATTCAAACTTGTGAATTAGTGAACTGTTCCTACAGAGAAACCAAGACTATCCTGAGCATACGAGAGTTTTCCCAATCTTCAGCAGTGGACCTTGTATAGGAAGCCCTTTCCGTCCATGAATAAAAAAATAAAAGAGTTTGCGACTTCTTTCCTCACAATTCCAGAGGTCGAGCTGCATCCTTGCACGTCACTCTCAGACTTGCACTCTCAGACCTGCACTCTCAGACACTTGCACTCTCCGACACTTGCACTCTCAGACACTTGCAATCTTTTTTCTTTTTTCTTTTGTTCTATTTATTGATTACTTTTTTGTTTGATCGCTCAACATTTTAAAACAGTAGCCAGGTGGTGAAGACAAGAAAAAAGTAACTAAATTACAATGTCACTTGCAATGGCCACTTGCCTTCTCCGCTACCTGCGACGTCACTTGCAGTCGACACAAATCGTGTGTGTTGCCAATGGAGGCAAGACGCTGTGGTGGGGATTAAACGATTAAAACTTATTTAGTACTATAACATACGGGGTCCTGCAAGAAAAAAAAAAAAGACCCGCAAATCTGTGGCCACAGAACTGCAGAATATGAACACAATGCACAAAGTCTCTCGTTAAGCATCTTCCTCCTCTAGAAAAACAAACACTTAATATGGCTTAATGTATTAAAACATACGTCATAAGATCACACTTCGATTATAGTTCTTAGTTAATGTTACTACAAGGCAAGGCGATGGCCATAACCATGCCAAACTTCACTTGTCCTCCCATACAGCAAAACGCTTAATGTTGTATAATAACGGACTATGATAAAGACAATACAGTAGCCTATATGTCTTGTTGTTGACTCAAAGTATATAAAGTATATTAAGTGATTTTAAAAGGATCAACTCTGTACAGGCAAGCAGACGAGCCCAGAACGCAATGCTTTAAATTGCATGTTAAACATTTTCCTCTTATAGAAAATCATTATAAATAAAACATATAATGTAGCTTAATGGACAAAGACAATGATATAAAAGAGCTGTAGACAGTTTACTCTATATGGAAAAACGCTTAACATGAAACTGTGCATGTTGCATTTATTCTGGGCTCACCTGCTTGCCTGTACATATTAGTTACGTATTAATAATGTAGAGGAGCATATTGAGTTTGGCCTTTTTAGTCCATTATGGCACATATCACTTTTTCTTTTATGGTAGGAAAATACTATTACCTATTCATTATATTATACAATTTTTTTAATAGCATACTCAATACATTAAGCCATTGATGTGGTTCTACAGGAGGGAAACGCTTAACGAGAGACTTTGTGCACTGTGTTCATATTCTGCTGTTCTGTGGCCACGGATTTGCAGGTCTTGTCTTTTTCTTGCAGGACCCTGTATGTTATAGTAATAAAATTAGTTTTAATCATTTAATCACCACAGCTTCTTGTCTGCATTGGCAACACGCACGATTTGTGTCGATTGCAAGTGACGTCACAGGTATCGAAGAGTGCAAGTGGAGATTGCAAGTGACATTTTAATTTTGTTTCTTTTTTCTTGTCTTCACCACCACCACTGTTGTAAAATGTTGAGAGATTCAAAAAAAAAAATAAAAAAATAAAAAAAAAAAAAAGCCGCTAGTGGCTCGCTAGCGAAGCGCAAGTTCGAAGATGCAAGTCTTGATAGTGCAAGTCTGAGTAGTGCACGTCTGGAGCTGAAAGGCTGAGAGTGCAAGTTCTTTTGTGTGACTAGAGTGGCAGTCTGAGAGTGAAAGTCTGAGAGGCAAGTCTGAGAGTGAAAGTCTGAGAGTGCAAAGTCTGAGAGTGCAGTGCGCTGCTGCAGCGCATACCCCTTCTCCACATTCTGACTTTTTTTCTCAGTGTGCATGATCCAACTCGCATTCTTAAATTTTTTTCTCGCAATTGCGAGTTAAAAGTCAATATTTCGAGATTAATCGCATTCTGAGAATAAGGAAGAATTTGCGTGATATACCCCCCCCCTCTCGCAGTTTTGCGAGAGATAAGTCCGCAATTCTGAGAAATAAGTCAGAACTGCGAGATATAACCACGGTGCCTCACAAAACGTTTTTTCCCTCTCCCTCTCCGCATTCTGCTTTTTTTCATCAGAATTGTGAGATATAACCTCGGCCATTCTGAAACTATCGTCTTTTTCCCGCCCTCAAAATTGACTTTAACTCGCATTGCGAGTCTATATTCCGCAATTCTGACTTTATAACTCGCATTTCTGACTTTATAACTCGCAATTCTGACTATATAACTCGCAATTGCGAGAAAAAAGTCAGAATTGCGAAATACAAACTCGCAATTGCGAGAAAAAAAGTCAGAATTGCGAGATATAAACTCGCAATTGCGAGAAAAAAAGTCAGAATTGCGAGAAAGTCAGAATTGCATGTTTTTATCTCGCAATTGAGACTTTATATCTCACAATTCTGACTTTTGTCTTGCAATTGCAAGTTTACATCTCACAATTCTGTGAACAAAGTTCAGAGTTGTGAGATAAAAAGTCGCAATTACCTTTTTTTTTTTTTTTTCTTTTTTTTTTCAGTGGCGGAAACGGGCTTCCATACATATCTTTGGGTCAGGGACCAACAAAAAAAGTATTTTATGTACAACTAATCTGAAGATTTCTTTATTCTGGTTCGGATATTTAAGTGAAGTGTCAAAACTGTAATTTGGGGATTCTGTAACCAGAAAACCCCCACACAGTGTGTGTGAGTCTCTAGAGCTCTGCATCCAGAACTCTAACATGCTGCTGTGTGTTTCTCTGCTGTCAGGTATGCATCTCTCACTCTTAGACTCATCTTTGAACAATTTATGTTATGTATTTATCTGAATTGGAACTGAATTTAATTCAGAATTGGATTCTCAATGTTTAATTATGTAATTGGCATGATACATTTTTACCTTACAGATAAAATGTTATATTTGATTTATTCTGCACTCTTCTGAAATCATTATGACTAATAGATTAAGTGTGGGGACCTTTTGATGTTTTGTCTATCACTGACTTAACAAGCGCCAGCAGTGTGGCTAAGAAAACAACACTTTTTGAATGAGCGAGCATGTGCTAGACAACTTGGAGTTATTAGTTTACACTGCATTCTCTGACTAAACTCAGAACTGACGGGTTTATGATAGCCACATGAGGCTGTAAGTGATACTGTGTCCATGATGAATGAATAATTGAAAATATGGGATGTCCAGAATAATCAAATATCTAGATGAATATATAACCAAAATTTGTAATCAGTTTTTAAACAGAAATACAGCCTACATTTAATGATCATTTGAAATTGGAGTCAGATTAAACACAGAGCTACAATAAAAAACACTATCTGCAACTTCCTTAGTTTTTAGAAGTAAAAGACCTCATGCTTATACCTTCAACTCACGCATAGATTTCCATCGTAGATGCATAGGAGTTCCTTGGCAATATTGCGACTAACTTATTTATTTATTTATAAATACATAGTAGTTAAAAAGACACCAATTTGAATATAATTGGGACTGATTTGTGTTCAGGAATAATAAGATTTGGTCTAATTTACTCCTTGTTTGGAGTGCGAAGATGTCGTCAAGTCTTAGGTTAAGATCTGGTTGAATGGTAGAATGGTGAAATGATGCATCTCTGTTTTTATGGTCATCTGACTGGGTGGAGGTTGTGACTTGGGGAGAGAATTACAATGTTTATACTCAGATATTCTGTCCTAATGTTTTGTCCCAGATTCAAGAAAATTGTATGTAGATTGCGACACAAATCTTTTCTTCAAAAACCACTGGGTAATGGTGTAGAGAGATTGCTTCAATATCATCGGCTCTCAGTAATGTTTTTCATCATATGTCACTGTTTTCCAGCTGTAATTCCACTTCTTGTACTTTATCCTTTTTGTAAAGAGAAAAATATATTTTGTAACGAAAATATTTCGATGACAAAATAAAAAAATTAAAACTGATCAATTATTTTTTTGGATGGTTGGAGGAAGTGTATCATTTTATTTTGGCTCTACTAAAGAGTGTTCCTATTGAACTTTCTGATGCTTCCCAGTATGCGTTATGATGGCGTTTTTTGATGTGCTAAAAGACAACAAGAATGTATGGAACGTGTGTTTGAATGTGTGGTGTTTTTGCAGCCAATGTAGACCAATACATTTTATTTAGGAGGACCCACATCCAGCTGTCTCCGACTATATTTGCATTCAATACTTATAAACACATCTAAGGGACATAAATACCTTAAATGGACACAATTTCATATGCATTATGATTGGTTAAGATAGAAGCATCCTGGTTTGATTGGAGTATAAATACTGAGTCAAAGTGTTCCTTCTTTTGTCGCACTTTGCAGCCAACATATATGACTGTTGACCTTTCTTGCAAGAAAGGTTTTTTTTTTTAAAAAAACATCGAGGACTTTCTGTCTCTGTTCCTTGCATTAAGAAAAATTTCCACGACAGTGAGGCCAGTAAAAATCTACACTATTGGCTTGACTGGCCAGATTATAGATTTTTTGAATATGAAGTCACATAATAAATATCTGATTCTCAAGCATTCAGCTCTATTTGATGACAATTCTGATTCAGTTGTAATTATTTCAGTTATAATGCCCATTGTTCTGTGACTGACCATAGTGAAAGAGAGGGGGTAAAATCTTAACAGAGAAACCCAAACCGTCACTGTGAGAGGTATTTTCTCTGTGAGATGTTTTGTTTAAATGTTATAACTATGATGGGGAAAAAAGAGGCCAGTATAAAGTACAATAGATTTGCAGTATATTTACAGCACACCAATCTATTGATAATTACTGTATGTACATGAACATTTAAATTTGCTAGGTTATGTTGTGTTAGGCTAGGTTTTAACACTGAACATGGACTTATATAGTAGTATTTTATGTATTTCTGGTTTTATAATAAAACATAGAACTTATAAATAGAATTTAAATAATTAGCACTGAAACATGCTTACAACTGCTTGGAAAATACTGGGAGCTTGCAGCAAAAATGGCACCAAAATGAATAAAAATGCCCCAAAAACTCAAGAATCTGGCAAAAAAAAATGTTCCTGTACGAGTTTTTATACAGTGGCAAGTATAAGTTTGTTAACCCTTTGAAAAAAAAAATCCAGATTTTTGCATTGATTACTCATAAAATGTATTTTCATATTTTTATGTCATATGACTTGACTTATTATGACTGTACTTATATCTCCCTTTATGTTTGATGTCATATGTGACAAAGGTGAGCAGGGTAGACCAATCCGCAGCCTCACAAAAATTGTGTAAGGAAACACCAGCTAGGAAGGCCTCAGAGGCCGCCCTACCTCAAGTAGAGTGGGCCCTGAGCCCCAGAGGTGAGGGGAGATCAGAGGACTCGTAAACTAGGGAGATAGCCTCAACTATCCACCTGCTTAATGTCTGCTTAGTTGCCGGGAGACCTCCCCTGGCCAGACTAAAGGTTGATAACCAGAGAAATGTTGTTGCAGGAACTGCGGCACTGAACCAACTGGAAAGTTAACTGGATCCAGCTGACAATCTCCACACCATGAAGTGAAAAGCTCAACTTCGGGATTTAGTTTCTTTTGGGGGAGCTCTGGAGTGGAGAATGGTCTCAACAACCTTTGTTGAGAGACCAGAAGCTAAGAGTTGTGCCCCCTCAGAGACCATACCCACAGTTTCCACAACTCTGTGTGAGGATGAACAATCATGTCGCCCACCTCTCAGAAGGTCCCTCTTATTGTATTCTCACAGGAACCCTTAAGAGGGACACAGGTAGGGGAAACAGGATGTGGGCCAGAGGCGCACATGGCACACGAACCCATCAGACCAGCCATGTGATGAAACACAAAACACCTAGAACCTTAAAACACAGAACCTACATACGAGCTGTCAGGGCAGCTGACAGCCTCAGAAGTCCCCCATCCTTCTTGGGAACAATGAAGTATCGGCTGTAAAAGCCAGACTCCCTCTGAGCAGAGGGACGTGCTCCTATAGCCATCCTTCTCAGAGGGTAGCCATTCACTTCTTGTTCACTTCTCAGGCATGCCACAGTAAATGTGACCGCATTGAATCAAGGTGGCCAAGAACCAAACTGGATTCTGTAGCCCCTTCCCACTGTCTGCAGGACCCACTGAGACACGTTTGGCAGGCGTTTCCAGGCTGCCAAAATGTCTACTATGAACCTCCCCTCTTGAGACCTGGCTCTGGTGTCGTCAGACAGACTCAGGCCCTGCCGTGGATGACCGACAGAGACCGACTGGTCCAGCTGTTCTGGTATCCTCACTGGAGGATGCAAGCCTCCCAGGATAAGGTGGAGACTGAGAGTTGTGCTCACTGGAGACCGCTATGCCCTGAAGCACCGGAGGTGGCAGGGTTGACAGACCAATCTTCTGAGGGCACTGAGGAGAGACAGGCACCCTATGATGAGGTGTATACCGCTCTTCACCAGAGGGGTCTGCCCTCAGAAGCCCAACACTCTCAGCGTCAGGACCTCTTTACCAAAGCTTTCCTAGAGAGAACGACAGCCTTCGACAGTCCTCAGATCAGCCTTCTCTCTAGTTGGTTTCCGATGAGAGCGCCACCCCGACCTGGGAACTCTTCTTCTGCTATGTCCTGTATTAGAAGCTAAATGACGGCTAGGGCGACTTCCGGCCAGAAGCCCCTGAGACCTGGAGTCGGCAGGGGAGGAACAGCTGGAACACCGCCGCTTGCTCTTACCCTCCTGGAACCTCTCAATGACAGAGGTCATTGCGTTGCCAAAGAGGCCCAAAGGAACAAGCGGTGTGTCCAAAAGTAAGAACCTGTCTTTATCTTTCATGTCTGACAGGTTCAGTCAGAGATGCCTCTCTATGGCCATCAAGGATGCCATGGAATGACCAATAGCTCTGGCCTTTCCTTAGTGGCCTGGAGAGACAAATCTGCAGCCTTTTGCAGCTCCCTGATGTCATCGGAGCCAATTTGTTCACCTTCATCAGGGACAAAATGTTAGAATAGTTAGATACACTGGGGCTGAAAAAAATTATAGAATATGGCCTTTCCCATGATCTCGCAACCTCAGCATGGAGATCAGGGAATCAAGGAAGGACACTTTAGTCTGGACACAGATTTGAGGTAACATCAGCCTCCACATGATCTACCAGTCATAATAATTCAGAGAGCTCAGAATAAATCAAATATAACATTTTATTTGTTAGGTTAAAAAGCATCATTCCCATTACATAATTAATTGAGAATCCAATTCAGAAAGGATACATATATAACATCAATTGCTCAAAGATGAGAACAGTTCTTGGCATGAAAGAAATGTGACTGGCAGATCAATGTGCCTCTTAATTTCTCTAGATGAAGAGTTCTTGGCATGAAAGAAATGTGACTGGCAGATCAATGTGCCGCTTAATTTCTCTCCAGTTATGGTGAAGAGTGGAATCGAATGTCGCTAATGGTACTGTTAAGATGATTGACAGGGTTTTTGTGTCAATTACTATATTGGATCCGACAGTAATGTCTCAACATACAGGTGTGAGTGACAGTGTTTTTATCATGTGTCACTATTGTTTTGTCTGTTACAGATTAGTTTTGATTTAAATTTGATACTGTAACTATTTTTATATACGGGTTTTAACCTACTCACAGCATTCGCCATGAAGTTTAGGCCAGGGGTCATCAACTCTGGACCTTGCGATCCACTTTTCTGCAGAGTTTAGCTCCAACTTGGATTAAACACACCTACCTCCAACTTTGTCGTACTCATGAGACCTTTGATTAGCTTGTTCAGGTGTGTTTGAGCTAAACTCTGCAGGAAAGTGGATTTTGAGGTCCAGAGTTGAGGACCCCTAATATAGGCTATCAGACATGCAGACTTTTACAACTGTGGGCTTAATCTTAAATATAAATGTTTATATGTTTACATGTATGTTTGTGTGCAAGTGTACTCATGTGAGTGTACAAGCAGCTCCTTCAACCCAAATGATCTATTCTGTTTTCATAAATGTGTCTATGAAGATTTGTATTTGTTGCTTCCACAGATGCACCTACAGAATATTGATAGCAAGCCATTTAGATCATATGTTTCATTATTATTTTATTTAAAAAACAATACAGTGTAAAAACACAATTGTTTTTGTGATTAAATTATAAGGATGTGTAATCCATTTAACTGAAAATGTTGGATGAGGAATATAAGAAAGACGGCATGACAACTGTGAAGTATCTAACTTTTATTTGTCAATGAGATATCAAATGTGTAATAATGTTAACAACACACTGACATAAACAACTTTTTTTGTCTCAGTTGTTGAACTTTTTATGGTTATAGAAATATTTCTACCTCGTCCACCTATTAAGAAATCATCTTTTCTGCTGTGTTTATTAGGACCGTACGGGTCACATTCATGATCAATATATGAACAATATACAGTAGATTAGTTCTTGTTTATTTGGCTCAAGAGCATAATCTATTCATCTATCATACTGTAAGTCCACATGTCATATTCACAAGAAACTATGCTTCAAACCACAGGATGAGAGCTTGAGCTAATCACACCTTTGCAAAGCTGTTTGCAAGTTTGACCACTATGGTTTTAGAAAACATCAAATAGCGACAGTTGTGACCCTTAAGGGGGGATTTTTTTTTTTTTTGAGGGGCCATTGAGGGAGGTGAGGGGATTTTTTTTTACATTTGTACATTACAATAATCAAGCCTAAATGTTTCATCACTCAATATATTTGTGTTTTTACAATTTATCATTAAGTGTTAATTCATATTTATATTGTTAGGAAAATTTTACATAAATTACAGAAAACTTTAGCGTGGCTGGTCTTTAAATAGCCCCTCTCGCTCACTCTCGCTAACACTCGCTTACAGCCATACCACCCCGAGCATGCACAATTCAACCAACATATCCTCAGCACTAGGTCCTTCAACTCTGCCCACTCATTCACTATCGCCAGAATTCTAACTAGTCACTTCCCATTTAGGACTTGAATAAATAATCCCCAAACCTCTTATCTGTTGTCCAGTCTTGTCAGTCTCTTGTCAGTGTACTTACCCGACTACCTACCTGTATGTCTACCTAAATTCTTTGTCTCTGATCCAACAACCCTGCTGCTGAAGTCTCCTCCATGGGTTGTATGAACATTCCTGTCAAGAGAAGGATTGTGTTAGTTAAGTGTGTCTCTCATTACCTCTGCAAAAACTACTTACTTACACACCTGTGTTTACGCTGCTGATCTGAAATAAACCCCTGCTCAGTTCATCCATGTGTCTCATCTCCTGTTGTTTGTGACATAAATAGCCAATATGCTAGTAATATGCAATAAGTTATAATATAATAATATGCAATATGTTAAGCTAATATTTAATAATCAGAATTGGTCTGCAAACAAAAGTGTTAGTAAGATTTAAGGGATATTTCTCAAGTCTTGTGAAGATCTTTTTTGGCTAATTCTATTCAGTTGCCCCAAATTAAATAAATGAATTATTGGATATTACAAACTAAATGGACAAAAGTATTGTAATCTTTCGCTAGCATTAATATCAGCACAAAAACTGTCCTGTGGGAGCTTCATGGAATGGGTTTCCATGCCCGAGCAGTTGCCTGCAAACCTTGCATTGCCAAGTAAAACATCAAGTATTGAATGGAGTAGTGTAAAGCACACTGCCACTGGACTCTGGAGCAGTGGAAACTCTGGGTTTGAGTCTTGGTTTGGCAGATGCTAGGAGAACATTACCTGTCTGACTGCATTGTGTCAAATGCAAAGTTTGGCGGAGTAGAGATAATGGTATGGGGATGTTTTAAAGGGGTTTGACCTGGCCCCTTATTACTTACCACGTGAAATCTTTGAAATCTTACTGCTAGGACATGCAAAGATAACTTGCACAATTCTGTGCTACCAACTTTGTGAAATGTTTTCGAGTGGAATTCAGTTTTAATTTCATGTTTCCCCCTGGCCAAGGCAACCTCAACCCATTGAACACCTTTAGGATGAACTGGAATGGAGATTGTGAGCAAGGCCTTCACATAATGTAATTGGTATGATGCATGTTTACTGGACTAATTGTTGATCTTGATGTATTTCAAGTAAATTGTGATGAGTCTGATCTTATAACAATTGTCTGACCAGGATAAGAACATTACAGTCTGTAATGTTAACCCATTTTATCAAGTTGTATGTATGTGATAAAGCAAAAATCATTTGGTTATGAGCAAGCAGTAGGCCTGCAGAAAATTTAAGAATTAGTAAATTATAGTATATATATAATTTACAGTAGGCTATATAGTTGGATATTAGTAAACCTTGCAACGTCTGACTATGAGTGGAACTGGCAACATTGCACCTGTGAGATCTACTAGTTAGCGTTTGACTCTAGGTGGCATCGAGTCTCCAATGAGCGAATATTTATCTGTCTGTTGTTGCCAATGTCACCTGTGGCTTGCTTAGTTGGGGTCTGAAAAACATTAAGTACTCACTAATAGCGATTTGATGGCACTAACAGTGTCGGATGAGAACAAAATTTGAAATTAATTGAGGTGAATAATGACACTATTGTCTTCTGCTTTATAGCTGAATCAAATTTGTTCTTAATTGATGAATTTTGTCTTGCTACAGCTGTTACAGTTTGGATTTGCCTCATTGTTGAAGTTTGTGTCATTGATTCTGTTACTTTTCTGTTAAATACTGCTCTTCTGAAACAATCTCTATTGCAAAAAGTACTATAAAAATAAGGGTGACGACTTATTATGACTGTACTTTTATCTGCCTGTTACCCGGACAGCACACGTACGTCTGGCCGACGTCGGCCCAACGTATGTGTGCTGTCTGGGTAACTGTATGTGTTTGATGTCACTGAGAAGTAGTTAGGTTAAGGGTATGGGTGTGGTAAGTACTCAAAAACAAATACAAATATAATTTATCCTAACAATTAAATGTAAAATCAATAAATACTGCATCATTCTTTGTTAATAAACAGAAGTATGAACACATGCAGCAGAAGAAATTCTCTTTTTTTTAATCTTCACTAAGCAACTATTAAGCAATTATTCAACGACCATAATCAACTACACTCAAATGGCAAACAAATCAGGTGTTGTTGAAAATAAATATGAATAATTTTGGGTAACATGAGGCAGGATATTGACTTTCAGTATGTCCTAACCAGAGGTTTATCAAAACCTGTCCTGGGGACCCCCAAACACTGCCTATTTTGTATGTCTCCCTTATCAGACACACCCAATTCAGGTTTTGCAGTCCCTAATGAGCTGATGAGTTGAAACAGGTGTGTTAGATGAGGGAGATTCAGGTCCCGTCCACACGGAGACGCGTTTAGCTGTATACGCAAAAATGTTGTATCGTATAGGCCAGGGGTAGGCAAGTTCGGTCCTAGAGGAGGGCCGCACGATCCCCTAAGAGTTCAGCTCCAACCTAAAGCACACCTGACCAGAGCTAATCAATGTCTGTCAGGATTACTAAGGCTTGGCAGTTGAGTTTTGTTAAAGTGTCAGGGTGGAGCGAACGCTGCAGGACTGAGGCTTCTCTGGCCGCACTGCCTACCCCTAGGCGTTTCGTCCCACGATCCGCGTTTGGGAGCGTGAAACCGTATTGTTTTTTACAAACCGGGTCCCAGAGTGGATAAAAATGTGCTACGTCACGTAACAGCAACTAAAACATGAACAAACACTGAATGATTTTCTTTTTATTAACTAACATTAACACAGCTGTATAAATGTATTGTTCCATGTTCGTTTTTATACCGCGCGCAAGGTTTATGTGCATAAGTCTTCTTCTCTGTTTTTAATGTATCTCTGTGGCAGAATTACAGCGCCGCATACTGGTCTGGCATGTATACTACATAGTTTTGAGTCAGTTTTGTGTTTTCGTGTGTATGCAGATATTTCTTGAGATGAGGGGGGGGAAAAAAGATTGGATAGGGAAAGCTCTGGCTTTATGTGGACGTAGCCAAAATCTGCAGTGTTGGTGGGGTTCCTCCAGGACAGGTTTGAAAACCCCTGGACTAGCCATTACCACTTCAGTTTCACAGTTCAGGGGTGCATTTCCCAAAAGCATTAGCTCACTATGGTCACTAGTTTCATTGTTACTCACATACCATTGCTTCAGTGAGAGCTTGCAAACAGCTTTGCAAAGTTGTGATTACCGCTCTCATCCTGTGGTTAGAAGCATGGTTTCTTGTTAATATGATATGATAGGGTGACCATACGTGCCATTTTCCAATGGCCAGGATTTCTATATTGCCTAAAAAATCCAGGTTTTGGCTTTGTTTGCGAGTGCAGACCGATCGTGGTCTGTAGTGACATCAAAATACCTCGAGCATTTTTGAAAGCATAAGGAACCATCTGATGGTATGTGTGTCAATACACGCGATCGCTCTGCACAAGCAAACAAGCCAACAACCTAGATATTTAGGCATACCGAAATCGCCAGGACGCGTCCTGGGAAAATGCCACGTATGGTCACCCTATGATATGATAGGTGAAAAGGTTATGTTCTTGAGCAAAGTAAGCAAGTATTAATCTATATCGTTCAATCTGAAATTGGCAGACATGCTGTAGTATCAAGTTCTTTGTCATGAAGCATACCTGTACCTCTTCTCCTTGACTGAGCTGCATCAAGTGTTTGATTAGTAACAGTGGCTTTGTAATGGCATGTTTTGCACTAAAATGAGTTGTCGTTCCCTGTCATTAAGGTGTTTTAATGCATTTCCGGCAGTGAATTTGTATCAGAAGTAGAGTCAATCTGACTGCTTTCTTTGTGTGTGCTGTTTTTTCTTTTTCCCATGGTTGTAATTCAGTTTAAATAACACTTGTGTGTGTCATTAGAAAAAAGTGTGCTGTTGCAAAGTTCCGCTCTCATCCTGCATTTAGAGGCATGGTTTCTTGTTAATATGATATGGGGATGTATGATAGATTAGCAGGTTATGTTCTTGAGTATTAATCTATATCGTTCAATCTGAAATTGGCAGGCATGCTGTAGTATCAAGTTCTTTGCCATGAAGATACCTGTACCTCTTCTCCTTGACTGAGCTGCATCGAGTGTTTGATTAGTAACAGTGGCTTTGTAAAGGCATGTTTTGCACTAATGAGTTGTCATTCCCTGTCATTGTTTCTTTTTCCCATGGTTGTAATTCAGTTTAAATAACAATTGTGTGTGTCATTAGAAAAAGTGTGATGTGGCGAATGCAGTAGCATAGGGTAAGAATCTTTCATAGAAGGTAAGGGATTTTAAAATGATTGGGTTTCCAGAGGTGGTTAAGGATTTTGTTAATTTTACCAGTAATATGTTATATTCCAGATGTGGCCTGATAGCGCTAGCTGTTGTTTCATGTTGTTTTATATTGCTGCTCGTATCAATGATACCATCATATCATGGATGCCTGGTCCTCTGCTCCAACAGGCCAAAACTGGCCCGCCAGCAATAATATCTGGCCCGCGCCCGCAGCTCAGATTAGAGCTGGTTGCGGCTGGTTCTGAAATAGATCTGTCATGACAGCAACAGTTACTCACAATCACTTCGTCTTTAGTGAGTATGAGAACATTTTTGCACCAATGTTTTATTTTGAGATCTTTTAATTGGAAAAGTTCTGAAAGACATACAAAAGAGTCTGTGGATCGCTAGATACACCTCTAAAATAGCTGTCATGACATGTGTGGTATGAAAAATCTAACAGTGAACCATTGAAACGAAAAAGTAGGCTACGTCAAATAATTATTACAATAAGTAAGGCTCCATTGTGTAACAAGCTAATTAAAATGATACACATTTATTATTCACAATACGGAAAGAGGAAATAAAACATAGTTCGTTAAGAGCATAACACAAACATGCCATTAATGGGCTTATTCAAGTCCTCTTTTATTTTTTGAGGAATTTTTATCCATTCCGCATCTCCCACATATGTGTGTTTGAGCAAGGCGGTCTGTGTTGCATGTTCGTGAATGAAGATACCTGCCAGGTTACGTGTCACTACTCTGCTTTATTAATTTATCCAGTGTAAAACCCGGACACCGCCACACAAATGTGGCTTTTTGTTAATGACTGTCCTACTACAGGATTTAACACAGAGTAACAGCTCACTACCAGTTACAAAAGTCACTGTAACAGTCTGTCACAGGCAATTCTAGTTGCATTTTTCATCAATTCATTTCTTTAATTATCCTTTGACTATGTTCTGGCCCGAAATCTAGTGGCGAAATTTTTTTTGTGCCTGATGCCAAACTTACTTGCTGACCCCTGGACTACAGGGTAATCAACAGGTTAATCAACACAAAGCCAAAACAGGTGCGCAAAATAACTAATTAAAGACAAAAAACACAAGGAAAACTAGGTTACAGGACAAAAACAAAACTAAAACAGAACTAAACTGTGACAGATCACCCCCCCTCCGGAAAGGCACACCCTCATGCCAATAGAGAGTCCATGAAGGAGGCACAAGCAGGCGATAGGATAGCAAACATACAGAGTCCATGAATAGGAATGAGCGAAGGGATAGCAGAAGAGTAGGGCGGACAGAAAACAGGAGTGGCAAAAGGATGGAGAATGGAGCAAGCACCGAAGGAGGAAGGAGACAGGGAACAGCTGGTGGATGAAGTCGCAGAGGGTGGATGAAGGGCTTGAGGGAGAATGAGCCGAGTAGCGGACTACCAGAGCCTAGCCAGGATGAAGGCCCATGGCAGAGTCACTGTAGGGAGGAACCATGGTCGAGGCCTAGGAGGTGGAACCAGGGATTCGAGCTCCTGTGATGACGCCGGCGATGGAGACTGTAAAAGATTTTTATTGGTCAAAACATGAACTACTCAAGTATAATCTGTGTGAATGTGGCCATTTATGTATTAAGTTATTCTACTGTTATAATCATGTATCTGTGTGTGAGGCCTGCATGAGACCTCCTTTGTGCAGACATTACAAAAATACAGTATATATTAAAGTTGCATGTCCTGTTTTGACATTAGACAAAATATATGATGGGCCCTCTTTAGTCATGGAACATAAATTGGGGCCTCCTGTCTCCTTCTGGGTGGCAGGTTGGAGACACAGCCAAAAGAGGTAAACGCGTTAATAAACAATAGCCTTATGTATGAAATGTATTTGAACATGGGCACGCCTTCGGAAAGCACTCTATAAAAGAAGTCAGACATCCGACTGAGAGCTTTCTTGCAGATTTATCTCAGAACTGCCTTTCTCTCTGACAATAAAGTCTATTTTTTCTGAGCATCAAAACCCAAAGACTCTGAGAATTATTCCTTACAGCACCGGCAGAAGCCACCACAAGACCCAGACAAGCCGAGCAGAAACACGACCTGGGGGGGGGGGGGAGCGCACTGAGGATCCGGAGAGCCAAGGAGCAACAGGCTCTGGAAGACCACAGTTGAGCCGGAGTGACTGAGAATGAAGGTGGAGCTGGAGGGAAGGAGGAGCCATACAGAGCCAGAGGGATGGAGGGATGAGGCGAAGGCAGAGGAGTGGAATCCTGAGGCGGCGGATGGTCGACAACTGACCAAGGTGGAGGGACAAGGCAGCCTGGTCTGAGCTGGTGGGATGATGGGCCACATTGGAGATGAGGGAGCTAGGAGCCAAGGGGGAGCCGATGGGTCGAAGGGCCGAGGTGGAGTCAGGGATTCAGTGGCTAGAGGTGGAGGCAGAGGATCCTCACACCTACATGGAGCTGGTGACGGGAAACCCGAAGCGAACCCACATAGGTAGTGGTAGGCTGAGGGTGAGCTGCGGGGATGACAGGTGGCAGCAGAGAAAAGGCTGAGTGTCTGGCTGGCATGGAAGGTGGAGGTAGATGGATGCTTGCCCAAAGTGGTGCCCAAGGGATGAGGAAGACTGGCGGAGTAGGTTCGATAACAGTCCATGGTGGAGAGGATGGGATTTGAGGTTGATGAGCAGCTGGCAGAGTGTGAGCAGGGGAAGTGACAGGTAATAGAAGGTCTAGGCTAGAAGGACTAGAAGGTGGAGGTGGGATAGGGTGGATGGGTGGAAGTCTTTGAGATTTAGGAGGTTCAGGGCTGGAGGGAAACATAGAGGGCAAAAAAGGTTAAGGGCTGGATGGAACCAGCAGAGAGACCGGAGATTCAGTGCTGGATGGAACGCAGCAGAGAGACCAGAGATCTAGTGCCGATGGACCGGCTGGGTAACGAAGATTTCGGTGAACGCTGAAAAATATGGAACATTGAAGTCAGAGGCAGGGCTGGACGAAGTCAGAAGAAGACAGACGACAACCGACAGGACTAAAATCATCATCAACACACCTCACCAGAAACACGGCATTTCGCAATCTATGACGAATGCAGGCGAGAGCCAATGAGCGTTCGATTATCCTGCCGTAAAACCTTTCGTTTGAAGCGGTAACATTTGAATTTGTAAAGAGCTCCAGTCAGCACAGGATTTGCTCGCTGTTTACAGTCACTGGACTCACTGCTTGGGATGGAGATAAAGATTGCAAAATAAAGGCTTGGATTTGGGTCTGTTCCTCGCTGTCGGATTCAGAAGATTTGGATTACAGTGCAGAATAAAATAGTTTCATTTCGTAATTATGTTGTGTTTTTGGTGTATTTTATAGTTCTATTGTCAGTCACAGCATGTCGGAGAAAATACCTTTTGTGGCCCATGGCAACAAAGTAAACATAACATGACAAGTAAAGGTTAAACGATTGCAGAAATTGTATTTATTTCAAGGTTTAAAGTGAAGTCTTGTTTAACATTATGTAGGCATATTCTTGGAAACGAGGTGGCAGCAGAAATCACACAACAAAACAAAACTTTATCATTTCATATTAAACGAGTAAATTTAATAATGCAATTTAAAACAAGGTAATTGATATGACAACTAAAAACAATAATATAATAATAAATAATACAATTAATTCCACGATTTCAATATTCATAAGGATTCATTTTTAGGTGTCGTCAATACGTCAGTTTTGTACGTTTAAATGCTGAAAATACGTAAGTATTTGTACGTTTAGATGCTGAAAATATGTCAGTATTGTATGTTTTAGTGCCTGTAAAAACGTAAGTAAATGTACGTTTTATAGAACCACATTTTACGTAAAATACATACAAATTATCATGAGATCATGTTGACTAACCTCTACGAGCCATTGCATTGCGATACATCCACTGTCAACATTATCGCATGGTACCGTGGCCGCAAGCTGGTTAAGGCAACACACCCACCCTCCACCTTGCCCTGCCTCTCTCCTCCTCATTAGCATTTAAAGCTACAGACACAGAAATGGCACGTCCTAAGGAAAGCTCATTGTGGGACTGGCTCGTAGTGGCTGAAATTCTGCACCAAGGTTGAATTTCGGGAAAGAGACTTCAGATACAGTACTAGGGACCACTTAGGCCTATATAAACGCATCCAAAAAGCAGCATGTCATGGGACCTTTAATGTAAACCCGAAACTGATATTCCGATTTCTGGCGACAGCGGAAGTTTGTCGCTACGCTTGTTCTCTGAGTCCATTTAAGTGTTTTTATTTACATATATGACAAGAAACCTTGTTGTGTAGTGTGAGCACGACAGTAATTCAGGTAGTCTTCCAGTCTTATAGTCTGAGCTTGCCCTTAAGGTCAGCCACAAGTACTTGCTCCCTTCTCTTGCTGTTGTTGCTAACAGTGCTATATTGTTTGTTACAAACAATGTGGGTATTTAATTGACAGCAAAACCCTTTTCCTTTCCTTTTTTCCTTTCCTTTTTTCCTTTCTTTATAGCTTTCTGTTGTCCATGTAAATAACCTATAATACTCTGACATTAATCTGATATCAAACTGATTACTTAGCAGAGGTTATTACTCCACCACCTCAAGAATGTCATTAATGACAGTTCTATATTGTTGAACCAACATAGTCCAAACCAAGTGTGACCAAGTTACTACAGTTTTTGGAAAAGAAAATATTTTGTATTAGATGTATTTGCATTTCATATTTAATTTTAATTAAGTTATTTTTAACCAAGCTGTCTAAAATCAAATAGAAAATCAGAAAAATGTGACCATCTGAATCGTGAAGCCATAATTTACTGTAAACCTAATTTAATTTTGCCCATAAAAGTCTAAAGCAAAAGAGTTTTGCTTGGTTCATAAAATGTCTTTCCCCGGAAAGTCTGTCCCCATGTGGCCATAGGAGACATTGCTGCCAATTTGGGTGCCTAAAAGCATAGGAGTGGCTACACTACAGTGGTTGTGGGTGGGATCTTTTGTAGAACTATAAGGCACAAAAACTGAAGTATTAATTTCACCATTCAGCATTAACAGATCTTTTGACTTGACGAAATTGCTCTCACTTTTGAACAGGGTAAGGCAATTGCATTTAGGATTATTTGATCAATAGGCATTTGATCAGATATGCTAGGCATGGTAGTCATACATATTTTGCTTTATTCCTTTCTTTACAGACATTTTGAAGTATCACCTTTATTGCACAAGTGTCTATGTGATATATGTTAACAATTTACAATAAATGGCTTAATTATAACAAAACAAAATTGTACACTAATATATACTTCAAATAGTAACATCTAAATTAATTGATTATATAACAGCACCGAATGTACTGAATCTATGTAAATACATTGCAACACAATTTTTGCTAATTTGAACTAATTTGAAACTGATATGTTTATTGCACTCGTTGGGAGGTCATTAGGAGTCAAACTGAGGTGAGCACTAAGAGCTATTTAAATTGCAGTCTTTATATTATCAGGTTTGTGGAAATATTCAAACAAGTTATAGCTAAAACCGTGCAATAATGATGCTTTTGAAAGGATGTAAAATTGACTGAAATACTAGATGAGGAGTAAAAAAAAAAATAGCTGAATGACTTTTATATTTGTGCTGGTTGTGTGTATGCTGAGTTTCAGCATGTTTGAAAACTATAAATTCTCTGTTAATAGATTACCAACAGTATATGAGATATGCACTGACTTTATGGAATCATCAGTTTCTGTACTAGTCCTCTGGTGCTCTTTGTTCATGGGTCACAGCCAAAATCATACTCAGAAGAGACCAAACAACTGTTTTTTTTAAAGACAGTTTAGCCTTTTTCAGTCATGTCTATTTTTTGTGTGTGTTCATATTACCTGCCACAAAAGTCCATGCCATTCTGATGACATTACAAGTAAAACAAATAAATAAAATAAAATTTTCAGTCAAAAGTGATTGAAGAGGACCAGGGGTGTAGAGTAGTTGCCATGAGCTAAGATAGCTGAATGAATGAATGAATGGATGAATATGCATGCAAAATAGCACATAGCTGTATTCTTTGGTTCTGAATAACAGAAATTTTAATACTGCCTTTTTTTCTTGTTTATGTTACATTTTACTGACCTTTTTACTTAAGGTCAGTCCTAAAGCTAAAATTGTCTATAAATAACACTTTATTTTGAATGTTGCATTTAAATTATGTTAAATTATGATTAGAAAATAAAATCTAGGACAACACAAGTTCAGTTATTATTACTTTCATTATTGTGTCAGAACTCATTGTCAAAAAGCTTGCTCATAGTCCCTTTTGTGTTTGTGTGTAATAGGAAAAATGACCCAATTCCACAAGCATGAGTAAGTTTTCCATGAGTATTTCTTTGTGTTGTATATACAATTTAAATGTGGTTTAATGTCTTTAAAGGAATAGTTCACCCAAATTTAAAATTTCCTGATTATTTACTCACCCCCAGTGTATAGATATATGTTATTTTCTTTCTTCAGCCGAAAAGAAATTAAGGTTTTGGAGTTACATTCTAAGACTTTTCTCCATCTAATGCAATTGATATTTGATGGTCCAAAATACATATTTAGGCAGTTTCAAAGTCATTCACATGGTCCCACTTTAACTACTATGTACTTACATCAAAAAATAAGTACATGTACTTATTGTGTTCCTCATGTATTGCAAAACACTTCTGCTGCTATGGTGTAGCGTGGTAGACGGTAAAGTTAGGGACAGGTTTGGTGATATGGGTAGGTTTAAGTGTGGGTTAAGGTGTAAGGGCTGGGTCAACAGTGTAAATGTAATTACAGATGTAATTACATGCAGGTATTTGTTAAAATCTAAGTATAATGTAAAAACATGTATGTACACAATTGCATTGTATCAAATGATTAATTTAAATGTAAGTGCATAGTAGTTAAGGCCACCTAATATTAAGTGGGACCATTCACATGACCCCAGCCAACAAATAAGGGTATTTTCTAGAAAAATTATCATTTTCAGAAAAAAATAATAATATATAAAAAATAGTTGCTTGCCTTGGACTTTATCAACGTGCATTTCTTCCTCAGCTGAAGAAAGAAAGTCATATACATCTTGGATGGCCTTGGGCTTAGAAAATATTCATTATTGATTTTTTTTTTTTTTTGGTAACACTTTATTCGTAGTCCTTATAACGCATTGTATGATTTCATGAATAATTGTAACCACATTTATAATATATTATAATACTTATCTATTCATTGTTGCACCTTTAGAAAGTATTATACATTGAAACACATGACAAACAAACCTTCAAACATTATAATGCATTTTAACTTTAGTTAATTATTTATAAAAAAATATAGATTTTGAGGAATCACCCTTCAATTTTTTGGTTTACTTTGCTGGATGTAGCAAATGATGACAAAATAAACATTTGAAACAAGATAAATTGTCTATGCTTAATTTCATGAAGTGTGCGATTAATCGCAATTAATCACAGAAAAAGGATGTGATTAATTAGATTAAAATGTTTAATCGATTGACAGCCCTAGATTATTTATAACACACATTTACAATTATAATTTAGAGCAATTTTGTATTTATATGTTATCTATCTCTCTAAGTAAGGCAGAAGACAAGGAAGAATATCCCCAAAGAAGTTTAAATATTTAGAATCTCACATGAAACTCCGGCAAGTAAACCACTCGGGTATCTATCCTCAAACAATAACCGACAAACTACTGAAAAGAAAGAAGACTAAGTAATGCAGCTGATGAGGGGTAAACAGGTGAAGGGAGTTAACTAATAATGACTAACGAGCAAATTAGCTAAAGAGCTAAACTTGATCCATGAACTTCCGTCTGCTTGCCATCAGAGGTCACCCTTTCCATTACATTGACTCTCGCACTACACAAACTGTTGCATATCATCCCGGACTACATATCCCATCACCCATTGCACTGATTGCACACAGCACTGATGCACACAGCTGTAACCAATCACACATTCACTATATATCACTCA
Organism: Sinocyclocheilus anophthalmus; assembly: GCA_018155175.1. NCBI lineage: Eukaryota > Metazoa > Chordata > Actinopteri > Cypriniformes > Cyprinidae > Sinocyclocheilus > Sinocyclocheilus anophthalmus. The sequence goes on along the minus strand of JADLZN010001381.1, from coordinate 158,879 downwards.
ATCTGACTCCTATCAAAGTGCAGAATATTGTATGCGCTTATCGCCAGCAGTGATAGCTACTTACAGAGCCCTCGTTAGTTTCCCAGTCCTAGCCTAGTCTTGCCCTGTCTGTTTTCTTGGTTTCTGATCTTTGCCTGTTTTCCTGGATTTATCCCTCTAGTCTCGCCCCTTTGATTCTGTCTGCCGATCGTCGACCTACGCTAGCCCTGGGACTGTTCTTGTGTCCTGTTTGCCATTGTTCGACCCTGCCTGTGTTTCTGACCTCTTCTGCTTTAAATAAAAGCTTGCACATGGATCCTCACGTCTTGTCAGCCTCGTAACAAAACCAAACAGGAACAAAACCATGACATTATAATGGACTATATATCTTGACATTGTTTATTTATGATCTGCACAGTATCTTACTACATCTTGTAAGTGGTTAGATGTGGAGGGTTATTTGAGTGTTCCCTGTGAGGCTAAAATTTATTTTGATGTGAGCTAGTTAATTTTTAAACTGAAAAAAATTCAATGTTTATATGTTAGGTTAAATTTTATTTTGATGGTCCCCGTAGTCTATTGACTATAAGCAACTTTGTATCTTCATGTCAACTAACTCTCATTAGAGTATTAGTAGGCTTAGGTTAAGGTTAAGGTATAGAATGTTGACGTACTTGCAAAGTTACTTATAGTCAGTTTGTCTGTTGGGGAGCCATCAAAATAAAGTGTTAGCATAGGCCTATATTTAGCAGACATACTACTAATACTCCAATGACTGCTAGTTGACATGTTGAGTTACTTATCAACAGCTGTCTAAAGAGTACCATCAAAATAATCAAACTGATATTACAATAAAAATAGTTCAAAGCCAATGTGTCATATTACACATTCATCTGATCTGATATCTGATCTTATGGCTGTTTGAGAAAAAAATATTACTATTATTATTACTATACTTATAAGTGGTCTTTGATGGCTATAAGTAAAGTAGCATAGGAAAGATGGCAAGATATGAAACTTATAATACATTATAACTATGAGAAATATAATCCATTGTAACTTAAGTGGATGCAACGTGTTCACTGTGTGCTATAAATCATCATACTCTTAAATGCTATAACCACAAATAAGTAAATATTATAATACATTAAAACTGTTCTTATTAATATTCATAAGATGATATAACATATTATAAGGTTTTTTTATAATACATTATGCATTCATAATGTATTATAAATATGGGCTTTGTAGAAAGTGTTACCCAATTTTTATTTGTTGGGTAAACTATTCCTTTAATATTTTTTGCCTCCCCTTACGTTAGTACCTGCGGTGTGAAGGATGTACAGTCTATGGAGGCAGTTTCTATGCCTCTAAATGAGGGAATTGTCTCTATCTGTAACATCTGCAAGTCCCTCAAGAAAGCACATATCAGTCCCAACACTGACACGTGCTCCAATTACAACCAAATTAGGAAGCATATAGAGGATGCTGAGCAATGCCTGAAAACATCTGAGACAATGATTAAAGAAAAACTGGGATATTTAAATGAAAGCATGGAGCAGATTATTAGAGAGAAACAAAATGTTGAGCAGCAGAAAAAAGAGAAAAGTCTGGCCATGGATAATTTGCGCATAAAGAAGAAGTCTGCTGAGGAATCATTAGAACATTCCAAAGCAGCTTTGGAGCAGGCTGAAAGAAGTGTAGAATCAGCAAATTATGTCGTAAGAGCACATCAAGACAGAATGAACACATGTAATGATGTAGCAACTGCAGGGGCAGCACTGCTTGCAATACCAATTATTGGATGGATTGCTGGTGAGTATTACATTACTCTTACCATCACTCTGAATTTAACAATTTGTGAAGTTATGCATTTTTTTCCCTTTGGCTGATGTGTATTCAAGAGATTTCTGTTCTCTAGGTCCAATAATGATTAGTGAGGGACAGCGGGGATTTGAAGAAGCTTCAAATGCCTTGAGAGATGCTGAATGGGAGAAACGAAACTGTGAGTCTCAAGTGAGGAACTGGACTGCAAAAGTGTTTCATTACGAGGGAATCATCTCTAAGACACAGACTGAAATTGAGCAGGCCAATGAAGCACTAAAGAGGATTGAGAGGAAGACTGAAGAGGTTCAAGAGCATCTAACAGGCACAGCTGAAATTCAGGAAGTGGTCAGGAGAGCTGTCAACCTTCTGAGTGTTCTTAGTGGAAGAGTCACTGTACTGGAGAGACAAACACAACGTTTCATCCTCTGGCAGCCTGTGGTAAAGTCCATGCAAGATGTCATGAAGGCAATAGTAAATATTGCTGAGAATCGGCTCCTCTATAGTGATGGTGCACCAGGCCCTATAAATACTTTGAGGGAGAATGTTGGACGATTACTGGCTTTATGCAACTCACCCAGTAATTCTGAATATGACAGCTATTAGTGATCATTTCAGTGTCACTCACATAGCAACGGCTTATAGAAAAAGGGGTTGTTGGTGTTTTTAGAAACCAGTCAAGTAGTTCTGGAAATTGTTTTTGAAAGTTATCTGTAAAATGATGTAGTGTTTAATGGCTGTTTAACTCACCATATATCTGACAAAACAGAGAAAATCGAACATGATTTCTATATTACAAAACCATACTTGCAATTATGTTGTAAATTCACAAATAAATTTACAACAACTTCTGATTTTAATCACAATGCAAATGAGTTCAAATCTCATCCACTGCACAGCTTTTGTTAGGAAATAGCTCATCATTTAATGAACTGACAGCCTGTTTGCTAATCTTCAACCTGTTTTCCCTAAAATTAGACTTGTTTATTATGTTGATATAATGCATTTTACTGAATAAAGGACATGAATAATTTAAAATATTGTATTATATTTGATGTTGTTTAATGAAAATAAATATATGTTCTTTCTACGGCTTCCAAGTTTAAATAAATTGCGTATGGTGATGATATAACAATTTTTATTGAATAAAGGAAAAAGGTAATATTAAATAAACAAATAAATAGAAAGGAATTATTTTTATGGTTTCCTGATTTCAACAAATAAATTACAATTTTAGTAGTGTACATTTTTAGAAGTGTATGCCCAATTTTTATTTTTATTTTTAATAATTATTTTTTAATTAACAGAATAAAACCTCATTTTAAATTGTGCACTGCAGTGACCAGCAATTTCTGCTCTCTTTTTCACATTCTACAAACATTACATCCTAGAGAGATAAGAACAAACATATCATATAATGTCATTGTCACACATGGCTCAAAGATGCAACATTAAACTCAAAATACTATGACTTTATTCTCAACATATTATGTCTTTTTTAATCTTGTAATCTTAGATTTCTTTTCTTACTTTACGTGGCACTAATATGCTAGAAATGGGGTTCCATACTATTCACTTATATGAAATCAAAAATTACATTTTCCCAGATATTTTGAGATTTGAGAAGTCATTATACTATATGAACATAATGTAAGTTTTAGAACTCAAAATTTCCTTGTAAGTATTGACAAAAGTATCCACAAATAATGCTTTTTTCACTCAAAAACTGAGGTACTTAAACTCAGATTAATGCTTTAACATAGCTGTTTCTACATTCTTAGCATTGTTTCTGGAGTCTTTGGAGACCTGCAATGCGTGATGGTTCATATAAAATGTAATCTATGCAATTACAGAATGGTTAAACATGCTCATTAAAAGATACTTATAGTGGCTAGAGCTTTCAAATTGGAGTCTGTGATAAACTTGAACAAAAAAGATTTTAGAAAATGTATTTTCAGGGCTGTCAAAGTTACAGTTTTTTGTTTTTTTTTAAATTGCTAGCAATTGTTTTACTACTTAAAGACCTTTTCTAAACTCCTTACACAGCACACACCGACATTCACAAACACCATTAGCCAAATATTTAATTTCTGGCCAAAACGGTTTTATTATTATTATTATTATTATTAAATACAAACTCTATATTTCAAAATGCTGAATATGTTTTTTCTACATATACTACTCTAGAAAACACAGGCAACCTATTCAAATCACAACATTAGCACTATTTTCTATCCCAGAAACATAAGTCATCATAGCACAGGGACTGGCAAAATACTAACATGATGGGCTTACAAAAACGGCATCACTTGTCTGTTTTAGTTCTACCTAACAGACAATATCAAAAAATCCATATTTTTTTAATTTATCCTTCAGTTTACCTCCACTGAAACTCCCAGGTTCCGTTTAACCATGGTTTTCCTCGAGGAACGAACGCTGCGTCGAGGACGCCAGTGGAACGTCCTTCGCGTGTACTGTGCTCGAACTCCCGGTGTAATCATCCAATAGATGGGTCGACCGTCATGGGCGGGTAACGAATGACCCGGAAGCTATAAAAGCACTGCGGGTGAACACGGTGGCACTTCTAGGGTGATTGCAGCAAGCGCTGGCAGAAGATGCCGAAAGTATGGCCCCGAGACGCAGCATCTCATTCCCTCGAGGAACCATGGTTACATATGTAAACTGATACGTTCTCTTCATGAACTCGAGCTGTTCGCGTACCTAGGGAAACGATAATGCCCCCGCCGCCGAATTACAACTCTCCTGCCTAGTGTGAAGCTGCACAGCTAGGCAAGAGACCGAAGATCCGGATTGCTTGCATATCTAGCTATAGAAACCTGACAAAGGTAGGGGCGTGGACCATCCTGCCGTCGCATATGTCCTGCATTGAGACCCTCCAAGAAGGCCTTGAGGCCACCAACACTTGCGGGTAGAGTGAGACCTTGAGACCCCAGAGTGCGAAGGCGATCAAGGCTCCGGGGAGCTGTATGATCAGAGAGAACCAGAGGGGACAGTGCGATGTCATCTGAGTCGCAAACAGGTCCACCTGAGCCTGGCCAAAAATTCTCTATATCTGCTTCACCACCTCGGGTTGAAGCATCCATTCCCCGGGCCTCGGCTTCTGCCTCGACAGGATGTCTGCTCCCTTATAGATGCCCAGGAATGTGAACTGCTCTTAGCGAGAGGAGTTTGCCCTGGGACCACAGAAGGATCTGGTATGCTAGTTTGTACAAATGGCGTGAGCACAGACCTCCCTGGTGGTTGATGTAAGAGACCACCGCTGTGTTGTCGGTGTGCACCAACACATGGTGGCCTCTCAGGTCTGGGAGGAAGTATCTCAGTGAATGCAGCACGGCCAGCATCTCCAGGCAGTTTATATGCCATGTCAGATGGCGACCACTTCACAGACCGCGGGCAGGGTGGCCACTAATGACCGCACCCCAACTGGTGAGGGATGCGTCCGTCGCTAGTGTTACGCTGCGACAAGGAGCTCCCAACACCGGGCCTTGAGACAAGTACCAAGGTTTTCTCCACATGTCCAAGGCACGTAGGCATCGCCCTCCGTTATCCCTGGATCGTGCGAAGTTTGTTTCCCCCCCTCAGGGAGAACTCCTTGGTCTTGGGCCACCACTGTAGGGGTCTCATGTACAACAGGCCAAGAGTAATCATGTTGGACGCAGCTGCCATCAGAACCAACAGTCTCTGAAACCGTTTGACAGTGAGCGACTGGCCTTCTCTTACCCTCGTGACCGTCGTGAGGAATGACTCGATTCGAGCAGGGTCCATACGTGGCCTTCATCGTGGTCAAATCCCACACACGCCCTGAAAGTGTCCTCTGTAATGGAGAAAGCAACTTTTCTGGCGTTTTAGCTCAACCCCAGTTCTCTCATGGGCGAGACGATAATCTCGCTGTCGAACCACCGCTGCTCGATTGAGCTAAATCACCATCATCGATATAGTTCCGCAACATAGCCAGGGCTGTATCCACACACTTCGTGAAAGTGCGGGGTGAGAGTACAAGGCCGAAGGGAAGAACCCGATATTGGTACGCTTTGCCCCCAAAAGCAAACCTCAGGAACTTCCTGTGAGTGGGAAGGATGGAACATGGAAGTATGCGTCCTTCAGATCGATCGTGACACACCAGTCCTCGGTCTTGATCTGAGACACGACCTGTTTGAGAGTGAGCATCTTGAACTTCAGTCGCATGACTGAGCTGTTCAACTTACGCAGATCTAAAATGGGACGCAACCCCCCATCCTTCTTTGGAACTATGAAGTACCGGCTTTAGAACCCGGACTGCCTCACATGAGGCGGGACCACCTCGATGGCCTCCTTCCTCAAGAGAGTAACTACTTCTTGTTCCATGACCAGAGCCTGCTCGGGGCCCACCAGCGTGGGCGTAATCCCGTTGAAACGAGGTGGAGGAGAACCAAACTGGATTCTGTAGCCTCTCTCTACAGTATGCAGGACCCACTGAGACACATTTGGCAGTAGCTTCCAAGCTGCTAAATAATCTACTAAGGGAATCAATCTCTCGAGACTGACCTCTGGTGTAAACAGAGCGGCTAGGTCGGTGCCCTGAAGTGGGGACCATAGGGAACAACCGAACCTGCTGCTCTAGTGACCTCCGCGGAGGTGGCGAGCCTCTTAGCACCACTATGTTCTCGGGCGTTGACTGAGAGTGGCGCTTGCGGGAGACTGCTGCGCCCTGTAACTCTGGCAGGGTTAGCAGACCGATCTCCTGAGGGCACTGAGGCGAGACGGACACCGTGTAATGAGGTATACACCACTCTTCCCGAGAGGGGCCTGCCCTCATGATGTGCTGGCCATTGCGTCGAGGACTTCATGGCCGTAGGAACCTCTTAGTCTTAGAGTACTGTCCGCAGATCCGGCTTATACTTTGAGGCCCCCGCCCGAGCGTTGCTTAAAGTCACGGTCCCCAACGCGGAGGGAGCACTTGATGCAACTCTCTTGGTTTTTGTGCCTCCCTGGAGAGGAGACTGTTCTCGAGGGGCTGCTCCGCATACTGGGGCGTTTGAAGGTGCGAATCCCATCGACATCCCCACATCAACCTCCTCGGAGGAAGACAGGCGGAGCGTCGAGCCCGTTCCCCGGGGGGAAGTAACCGCAGAGCGGGCTTCCGATCCCAGAGAACGGGCGCTGAATCTGGTGGGTGAGGAAGAAGATAGGGACTCGCCCGTCTCCATTCCCTCCACCGGATCCACCTGCGACCCTATGAGCATAATCGGCTGCGACGGAATCAGGACCACATCGCCGCGGGAACGCTAAGAGAATCTCCCCTCCGCAAAGCGAGCTTCCGGCAGAGGAGACATCATCGTGAGACCCTCGCAATGCGGGCAGGTCAGCTCTCTCATCTAGCCGACTCAGCATGTTCCGCTCCCCAGCATACAACGCACACACTGTGTGTATCCCACCTTAATCTACGGGGGGGCATGGGAGAAACACACAGCCTGAAACTCTGCTGACCACTCGCCCGCTTATTGTTCTTTTTATCATGTCCTTTTGACCTGTTTTCTGATGCCCACAACAACATCAAATAAGACTCAACACAGATATCAGAACCGATACACACACAGAAGCGCTTGCTGAATGACAGAAACTTGAACACCCACGGTTTCACCGCACTTGTGCTGTTATAGCTCCTGTGGGCGTATGGGTTAGTCGTGTGTCACCCCCTGTGACTCTCGCCATCTATTGACGATTACACACAGGGATCAGAGCCAGTCACTCTGAAGGCGTTCCTAAGCGTCCCTGATGCAGCTCGAGTTCCTGAAGAGGAACCCATTTAAACATTGTAAGTGTTACATGTGTTCATTCTTGGCAACTTACTATCTAAAACTGAATGAGTCATTACTTTATAGAATGTACAATATAAAAAAGGGTCCCCTATGCAGAAATTCAATTGGAACCTTGATTAAAATTGCTTTTCAGTCGGTGGGGGTTGGATGTGGATGGTGCCCTCCATGGTAGCTGATGCCAGTGATCAACACAAATTCCAACATACATGGCCTTTGTTACTAGCAAGCTTGTTCAATCATGGGATACAAAAATAAAAAATGTAACTGTGACTTTTTTATCTCACAATTCAGACTTTTTCTTGCAATTCTGAATTGCAAGTTTTCAACGTCTTGCAATTCAGACTTTATCAGAATTGTGAGATACTGTAAATTCACAATTGCAAAAAAAAAAAAAAGTAAGAATTCTGAGATAAAGCCACAATTAGCCTTACCCTTTATATTCCATGGCAGAAATAAGCTTTCATAGGTTCCACATGTGTGAAAAAACAAACAAACATAAAAATGCACAGTCCAACACACCTCTTCTCCCTTTTTCTGATCCAACTACTTCTCTACCTCCTACAACTATTCCTCTCCCTCTCCCAGTCATTATTTTCTCTCTCTCTGATTCTGTGTAGTTCTGCATCCACAAAACCAATTCAAAGAGGTCTTTTTACTCTATGTTGTTGATGTAATGGAAAGAGCTTCAACACCAGACTATTCCTCCAACTGAGACTGGAATCAGCTATTTCTAAATGTTTCAGTGATCTGTTACTTAAAAATGCTTATCAGTTGTTACAATATTTTATTTAGAGATTTTTTTTTCAAAACCTTTGAGCTGCTGTTGTTGCAGAAGTAGAAGCTTTATACTATATTTAAGGTTTGGAACATTAGGTCTTCATTTCTGACATGCTGTGTTTAAGCATTTGTAAATAAGACTAAAAACATCCATGATTTTGGGTAAGCTTGTATGAAAAGAAAATGTAAGCATTTTAGAAACATGGTAATTGACTGCATATTGTGTGAAAACAACATGAATTGTGTTAATGGTATGGTCACAACAGACGGATGTTGTGTTTAGAGTTTTGACAATGTGACTAGAGATCTGTAACACTCTGTAACAAAAACTGTAACACTTGTGTATTGTCAGCCCTGTGTTCCTATGTCTTGTGGTTTTGCTCCCCAAGTGCTCCCCATTATCCAGATTCTCCCTTGTCTATTGATTTCAGGTGTTTCTCATTGAGTTCCTCGTTTAGTTCCCTTTTTAAGCCCTGTGTTTTCCTGAGTCCTTCGTCCAGTCTCAAACGTCTATTCCGTGTGCTACGTGTGTGTTCCCTCCCTTGAGTCTTTAGTTGGATGAATAAAGATTGTCTTTCCGTTAGGGGTGTGAACCTACACTGGTCTCACGGTTTGGTTCGGTTACGATTATCATGTCATCGATGCGGTTCAATTCGATATCACGATGCATCACAATGCATTGACGATGCACTGCATCCTCAATTTTCAATTTGACTTCATGTGTATACAGTTTTGTCAATGAATACAAGCAGTCAGATATATGAACTGTACCTGACCTGGTTTCTTAAGTTAGTGGTATTACCCCCTGCTAGTGATGTGACATTTGAACCGAGGCATCAGAGCTTGTGTCGAGAATAATTGGGCGTGCCAGATGAAGCCTCGATTCGAAGCTTGTGTTGTGTTGTTAATTGTCATAGAAATCACGTGACGAATGACAAACGAAGCTTACTTTCTGTCCAGTCACGTGCGCGATTCACTTCGAAATGTTCGATCCCCCAGATCTTACTTTACGGATATGTTTTAATTCTGATTTATTCAGTTACATTTTAGATACCCAGTCATACAAGTAATATGAAGAATACAAATTATTTCAGAAAAATTCAATATTTGTCATAAAGGAAGTTGGAGAGATATGTGGAGGAATTCCTTGAGCTTTCCAACCAGGTGGCCTAGCACAACACCGCTCTTGGTGCGTGTTTCCAGCCGGGGCTGGACGATGATACGATCCGCTGCGATCTCCCCATGTGTGATTTTCCCCTGATCGAGCTGATTGATCTCGTCCTTTATTTAAACGGTTCCGATTTCGAAGTGGAAGAAGTAAAAGAAGATTTATTGTCTCCTCGTTCAGCACCCTCTGAAACACATCCTGTTTCCCCAGCTCACCCCATGCCAGGTATCCCCCAATACATTCTGCTCCTACGCCCAGCCCAGAGAGGGCTCCTGTTCCCAAGCCAAGCCCAAGGAGGGCTCCTGCTCCCAAGTTAAGCCCAGAGAGGGCTCCTGTTTCCAGTTTCTCCCTTGTCAATTGATTTCAGGTTTTTCTAAGTTCCCTTTTTAAGCACTGTGTTTTCCTGAGTCCTTCATCTTCAAATGTCTATTCCGTGTGCTACGTGTGTGTTCCCTACATTTAGTCTTTAATTGGATGAATAAAGATTGCCTTTCCGTGAATTCTCCTACGTCTCCTTACTCCTCGCTCCGACACAGTAGGCAGCGCGTGACATATATTTTCACTTAAGAAAGCGACTATGTTTATTTAATTTTAAATAATATTTTATAATATTCTGATCATATAGGACATCACATATTGGTTGGTTCTTGTATCAACACTTGAAGACATCTTGACTAGAGTATGACATTCCACAATAACCAAAAATGCATTACATTTTGAAAATAGGACTAATTTTGACAGATTTGACAAAATTTTTATTTTCTGCCAATACTGTGCACTAAATGAAAGATATTTGCTCTATATATTAACTCTTTCATACATAAGTGGGTTTAGTTTTTATGTGCAGTCATTCAAGCCCATTTAATTGCATCTAAAAGTGTTTTTTTTGTTTGTATTTATTCATTTGTTTGGCATTTCTAGCATCTTATCCACTGCACCAGATGTTTTTTTATTTTAAAACTCTCAGTAAAAAACTGAGTTAGGATTGTGTATTGACATTTTCATAGAAATCTGATTACTCTTAGACAATGCAGGTTCTCATGGAAGACATATGGGAATGTAAATCTGCAGCCAAATGGACCATCTCGCTATTCATTTGCATATTGCCATTGTCCCCTTAGTTATTCTTTTGGCTGATTCCCCTTGACCCCCAAGGACAAACCCCACAAATATGTCAACCTGACCTTAGCACGGCTGACCTCACCTTCACTCCTCCCTGAAAGAAAGCAACCTGGACCTGCATTGGTACTTCAGACCACAGTCATCTCGGCCTGGAACTGCACAATCAATTCTGCCACGACATTAATTCTCTTACTACATTTTAATTTGAATTGAATTATAATAGCTGTGCATTTTTCAGAGTAAAAAATAGGCTACTGTTTCTGTTTAAAATATTTTTAGAAGTATTTTTTAACAACACATTTTAATCCTTAAAATCCAAATCGGTTTTCAGGTAATAAAATGTCTTCCTTTTTTAAAACTATATATCTTTTGTTTTGTTTTTTTGTTTTGTTTTGTAACAAACCTGTTTTGTTAAATATTATATATTGAATTGTTATAAATAAATATTATGTTGAATTGAATCCCACATGATAGATAGATAGATCGATAGATAGATAGATAGATCAGAGAGATAGATAGATAGATAGATAGATATTGAATTTTCCTTTTAAAATATGTTTAATTTTGTATTATTTTTGTTTTGTTTTTTCTTACAATTTGATATTATATATTGAATAGAACCTCACATGATAGATAGATAGATAGATAGATAGATAGATAGATAGATAGATATAGATAGATTTTTTTCACTGCTTTCAGGAAGCAATCCTGGGACATTCTGCATGCCCTGGATCTCACATAAACATGGTACATAATACCAATAAGAGTTCGAAACAGATGTCACAAAATCACTCTTGTTAATAGGCATGGACCGTTACACATTAGCGGGTTTTCAGCAGATCTGGGCATGTCAACTAAAGACCGCTCCATGGATTTCGCACAAACCCTCATCAATATCCTTTATTATTGCGCAGTTCAATGTTAATGTCTTGTTGAAGCCCCTGTGGCAGCAGCTGCAGTCCCACCGCCCCCTGCTCCTTTCTCACCCTCCTCTCCTCTTGTGTGTTGTCCAGCTGCTGGTGATCCCTGACCTCCTGACCCTCACTCCTGACCTCAGCAAGTCTTTCCCACGCCACACCCTTTTGTGTGATGTTTGCCATGGCAACACAGTGGTCAGTGGTAATATATGTGCTATCCTGCTAAAGGAACATTTCATAAAGGAAGTGATTTGACTTAGAGTCACTAACCCCAAAGAGTCAACACACTAGAGGTGCTTGGGTATATAGTTAAGAAATCAACAATTCAAGTGAAGGAAATAACATTTAAAGTAGATTTTCACATTACATCCTTCCAGTATTTGATAAGGCATAACTGTGGTGTTCTGAGTGGGTTCTAAGGCATCACAAGTGGGTTTTTTATCAGCCCAAAAATGTCCATATCTCTGATATTTTGGACACTAGATATGGCTTGAGTCCTTTCTTCAATGTATGTCAAGGTGTTTGTCTGCTCGGTCTATCATATGCCAGACTCAAATTTTATTCCTAAAAGCTCAGAGAACTAAAACGACATGTTTTCTCAATAAGCTACATGATTTAAGGCATCATTTAATACTCATTGTGCACCAAAGTTTAATACTTAGAATTAAAGGTCTGTTCAAATGCCTACTTGTGACAATGACATATAAGAGTGTCCACTATAAAGTAAAATATTTTAAAATCCTCTCTAATCAATCTAAACAGATACCAAGTTTTCAGAAATGTATTTGTAATAATGTTAATTTATAATGTCATGTGCTGTCATCAAGCATGAATTAATAACATTAAAACTAATTTTTTACTTTTTTACTAGTGGCCAAAGCAATTGGATCAGTGATGTGATACTATTTTTTTATACATATGTTATATGTACTATAATATGTTTTATATTTAATTGTTCAGAAGTAGAAGTACAGAAAAAGTGAAAAGAAATAAAGATAGACAGACAGACAGACAGACATTTGTTTTTTGTTAACAATATAGTTGTTATTTGTTAACAATATAGTACACAAATTACCATCACATCAGATGAACATTTATGCAGTAGTGCATATTTTGTTTTGCTTGTTTTTCCCCCTCTCTCTGTCATGTCTCATTTCTCTCATTTCTGCTTGAGTTTCAGTTGTTTGATTCTTGAAATCAGAGGTGTTCTCTTTGTTAATCTGTAATATGTCAGAGGTCAACTCCGATTTGATTGTAAAAGCACATTTTAGTAACAACTTCAATATAAGGTCTTGGAAAAAGTTGCTCATCATATCATCAAACCATATTTTATAAGTCCGACTCAAGGGCTTGAGACACTCTCTCCAACCGATTGACTATCTGCAGCATAGCCACACAAACCAATGTAGTTATTCTTGCATCCATCCACCTGTTATCTCTACTTCTCCCTCTCGCTCTCTTTCTCCCTCCCTCTCTCTTTCTCTCGACCCCCACCCCCCACTCCTGTGTCACTTTCTTCATGTATTGTAGTACAAGAGATGTTCTCTTTTCAGGCCTGGTCTCTTAGGCAACCTCACTGCTGCATGTAATGAGATGGATAGAAGGAAAGGGAGAGAAAGATGTGGACACACACAGATACCGACAGAGACAGAACAGGACGCTGACCAAGACGGTCACTGACCACAGATCTCCTGTATGGATTTATCAAGAACATTTGAAGTTCATGAGTGACGAAATTGGACAATGGAACTAAAGGTAAGGTGGAAAGGAATCGCAGTATCATGGGATTTCCAGTAAATTAAACAATATAGTAATTTAACTGGATGTACTTTATTTGATTGGTTTAGCATCACTGGGAACAATTTTAATACTGAGTCATGATTATGATAACTGGAAATTTAGAGAGAAACTCTTCAGTCTTTTTTTAAGAATTAATATATTCTAATATAATATTATTTTATATTCTATCTTTTCTTATGTGATTTATTATGTTTATTTACTCTCTGTTTCAGAACACTTTTGGTGTCATCCTGTTATCTGTGTAGCAGTTGGACTGTGTTGGATTTCTGTGGCCTTCTCCAGTTTTTTTTCCCTGTCCTCTGAAACCTGGCAGTCAGAGACTGATTGTCCAAACGCAATTCTTGTGTCTTCCTGATTATTGTGCAGGAGTTGTGGATGGACATCACGCCTCTGGCTAGCCGCTCTCATCGGTCTGGAATACGGCTCTTAAGGGACAGTTCACCCCAAAATGAAAACAGTCATCATTTAGTCACCCTCGTGTCATTTCAAACCTGTTTGGGCTTCTTTCTTCTGTTGAGTGCAAAATAAGTTTTTTTGAAGGTTATGGGTAATCAAACAGTTGACAGTAGCCACTGACTTCCATAGTATTGGAAAAAAATACTATGGACGTCAATGGTTACCAGCAACTTTTTGGTTATCCACATTTTTCAAAGCAAAAGAAAGAAACTCATACAGGTTTGGAATGACATGAGGGTGACTAAATTATGACAGAGTTTAGATTTTATTTTATTTTTTTGGTTAACTATCCCTTTAAAAGGAAAAAAAAGACACGATGCAGGTTATTGCAGTAACTTCCTAAAGGAATGTGTGAAAGAGCATATTTGGGAACCAATCCTAAAATATCCTATTGGGATCAAATAAAAAGTGTTCTTGACTTTTAGAGTTCAGTTGGATATTGTGTAAATTTTAACAGAACCATCCTTCAATTGGAGTCATGTTTTGCAAATGGGCTTTTCCATAAGGAATCCTGATGATAAATTATGAGAGAAATTTCAATAAGAATCACATTCCTTAAGAATTTTATTTTAATTGTTTTTTATTTTTACTGAACACAGAAATTGTATGAAAGATCTGTTATTTAACTATGAGAAACAGTTAAGTTAATTACATGGGGTGAGTTTCTCTAGAAAGGGGTAAGGACAGCTTGAGTAGAAGATTTAAAATAGAAGATCAAGAGAATAGTATTATTGAAGAAATGCAAATGACCAGGTCAAAGCACAACAGGCCCACTGACCAGGCTAATCTCTGTAAGGCACACACACACACGGACACACACACACACACAAGGGATGGGGGGGACTGGGATCAACATTTTGAAGTATAAAGACTGAAATACTGTTTTCTTATAAAACATAATACAATTATAGTAAATAATAATACATAATTTTTACAGTGTGCTTAATTATATTACTGTATGCTTCCTATAAACTGAAATCTAGTAACACTAGCGTAGAAACATACAATTTTTCATATCTTATGTGCTCTTTACAGGAAATCAGAACTCAGTTATTAAGAAAATTAAGGAAAGACACTAATTTATGCCAAGTTATATGTCTTCTATAACAATACTGAAAAATGTCCTCTGTAATAATACTGAAAAATGTTAGATGATATGATAAGACAAAAGATATAGCCTACGATATTTAATAAGCAACATGTTTTTTTGTTTGTACACTTTGGGACTTTATACAGTACTATCGATGAATTAGCAATGCCTGCATTTAATAACCATTTAGTCAACATTTTTCAACACTGTACTGCATGGGCTCCACATATTTGTGCAAGACCTGATGATCATGTTATCCAGCATAATTTGAAATTATTCCAAAGAGCATCTTGTGTTTCAAAAGAGCAAGAACATCTGTCCTTTTGTTCAAAGAAGTTACAAAATTAATGTGATGCTCAGGTCAACATTTGTCGGTTTTAAGTTTTTCTTTGTTTTCATTAAAAAAAAGTAAAATCCTAAACCTTTCTCTGGAAATAAACCAAATTTAATTTATTGTAAATCACATGTTTTTTTAAAGAATGTTTCAACTATATCCAATGAAAGACCATGGTCCTAGATAATACTGACTGACTTTATACTACATTTTAAAATGTACCACTAATCCAGACAGAATTGAGCCAAAGCACATCAAAGCATTGTTTTTCGCCATATTTGATTAAATTTCTTTCAAATCACATGACTTTGGAGAAGGCATTTTAAGTGTGTATCCAATGAGAGAGCACAGACCCTGGTTGTGTAATGACAGAACTCTGATAACCCCCATTAATCTCCATAATAACATTCACTCAGTTGCTCTTGTGCAACATTAGCAGAGTTGAAAGACCAAAATCTTCTTGGAATCCTCACACTGCTCACACAGGAATAACACACTCACCATGGAGGTGCACATGCATCCTCTTCTCTATCTGCTGCTGTGTATGTGTTCTGCTGTTCAGGAAGAGAACAGAAAGAGGCAAGTATTATATATTATTATTGTTTACTAGTATTAATGGTTACACTTTATTTTAAGGTGTCCTTGTTACAGTGTAATTATACATTTAAGTACTGAGTAATATTACTTAACTACATGCACTTAATATATAGTTTAGTCATGAAACTCTAGATGGCGCAGGCTGATGGGTTGTTCACGTAACTGATGATATTCTTAGCATTAAATGACTTGTCAGAAGCTGATTGGTTCATGTTGCATATGTAGCCAATGAGCTTACTGCCTTGCATTTATATGGCTGGCTAGCATTCACTAGATATTCCTGCAGCACGCTTTCAGAGTTTCTCTGAAACCCCCCACCTTCCCCAGCTCCACCTTTATAGATCTGCTACGGGTTATTTTATATGCTATTTGTGCAGCAGCAGTATGTCTTATATACTTACAGCACCATATCACCATATGCACTGGCAGTAGCAAGTTCCTGTACTTGCTTGCAGCAGCAGCAATAATCTACAACTACAGCAATAACCAACAACAGCAGCAGCGTAGCAGATCTATTCCGCCAAGACCAAATACATTAACACTGTCATATCCATAACCATGCTAAAATCTTCAGAGAGTTGTCATAATAGAAATATGTTAGGGTAGGATTAGGGTTGTCTAGGCGTTACTTGCATGTATTTATGCATAATTTATTGTTATTATAATAGTAAGTATATGTAACATGTAACAAGGACACCTTAAAACAACGTGTTACCATATTAACTAGTTAGTTACAGTAGTAATAGTTATGACACCTAAGCTGTGCACCTTAATAATAATAATAAGTTAAACCAATACCAATGTAGGTAATTAGGTATTGTTGTAGGCTACTGTTGTACATAATGTATGCTTTCTAATATCTTGACGATAATTAATGCAATTTAATGGCAGTTGATTTTAATGTAATAAAAGTTGCAGCCAAAATAAAAATTTTGAGAGAGAGCACGTACCACACTGTACATAAAGCTTAAAGGTACTTACATACTAGTAAACAGTAAATTATGCATAATTACAAGCCACTAAGCCTAAACAATTTGTAGTTAACCCTAACCTTAGCCCTATAAGTACTTAATTAATTAATATTACTCTTTGTGTAATTGTTAACACTTTACAAAAAGGTCTAATTAGTTAATATTAGTAAATTCATATTATATTAATATTATAAAAATAATATTAAACTAATATTAACTAACAAAGAGCAATACATTTGTTACTCATCTTTGATCATGTTAATTAAAAAAACACAACTGTTCAGTGTTCATTGAAGTTCAGGTCCATTAAATAATATTAACAGGTACCAACTTTGAGTTAATAGTTATTGTAAGTATTGAAATTACACATAAAACTAAGATGTTAATCAAATGCATCTGTAGCATTTTTCTTTGTTAGTTCATCGTTAAGGTATGTTAACAAACCTTATTTTAAAGTGTTCCTGTGTAATTACACTGTAACAATGTCACCTTCAAACAAACCCAAACCTGCATTCAGGTCTAGCTTCATTTATACCATGAAATGAAAACTTTTCATGATTTACATATTTTCTCTTTCATTACGTAGTTTTACTCAGAAAAATGAACACATTAGATATTAAATGGGTTTTGAATGCCGTTCCCATGTTTATAAATAATTATCTGTGTGTGTGTGTGTGTGTGTGTGTGTGTGTCAGATTCTTTCACCGTGCCGAGTGTTTATGTTGGGTGAAGAAACCGTATGGATTAGGTGGGGAGGCTTGCTTGGGCAAACCGGGTCTCCGTCAGTTTTGTGTACGAGAAACGCAATGCTTGTTCCCATGTAACCGACACAGCCGGCGAGACAAAAACAATCACCAAAAAAGGGCTAGTTTGAAAGCAGTGCATCTTGAGGTAAAAGAAAAATAAATGTCTAAATGGAATAAAAACATTTTCATGTAATTTAAGACCAAGACCAGAAGTTTATTTTAGCAGGATGGCGTTATCTATAAATACACAGAATAATAGTTAGATATGTAGCTGGTGAAAACACATTTTGAAATTATATAGACAAAAGATAACAAAAACAAATGATACAGTGGGGAAAAAAGTATTTAGTCAGACACCAATTGTGCAAGTTCTCCCAATTTAAAAAGATGAGAGAGGCCTGTAATTTATCATAGGTATACCTCAACTATGAGACAAAATGAGAAAAAAAAATCCAGAAAATCACATTGTAGGATTTTTAAGAATTTATTTGCAAATTATAGTGGAAAATAAGTATTTGGTCACCTACAAACAAGCAAGATTTTTGGCTCTCACAGACCTGTAACTTCTTTTTAAGAGGCTCCTCTGTCCTCCACTTGTTACCTGTATTAATTGCATCTGTTTGAACTCGTTATCAGTAACCTGTCCACAACCTCAAACAGTCACAATCCAAAACTCCACCAATGGCCAAGACCAAAGAGCTGTCAAAAAACACCAGAAACAAAATTGTAGACCTCCACCAGGCTGGGAAGACTGAATCTGCAAAAGGTAAGCAGCTTAGTGTGAAGAAATCAACTGTGGGATCAATTATTAGAAAATGGAAGACATACAAGACCACTGATAATCTCCCTCGATCTGGGGCTCACGCAAGATCTCACCCCGTGGGGTCAAAAAACACAAGAACTGTGAGCAAAAATCCCAAAACCACACGGGGGGACCTAGTGAATGACCTGCAGAGAGCTGGGACCAAAGTAACAAATGCTACCATCAGTAACACACTGCGCCGTCAGGGACTCAAATTCTGCAGTGCCAGACGTGTCCCCCCTGCTTAAGCCAGTACATGTCCAAGCCCGTCCGAAGTTTGCTAGAGAGCATTTGGATGATCCAGAAGAGGATTGGGAGAATGTCTATGGTCAGATGAAACCAAAATAGAAATTTTTGGTAAAAACTCAACTTGTCGTGTTTGGAGGAGCAAGAATGCTGAGTTGCATCCAAAGAAACACCATACCTACTGTGAAGCATGGGGGTGAAACATCATGCTTTGGGGCTGTTGTTCTGCAAAGGGACCAGGACGACTGATCCGTGTAAACGAAAGAATGAATGGGGGCCATGTATCGTGAGATTTTGAGTGAAAACCTCCTTCCATCAGCAAGGGCACTGAAGATGATGAACGTGGATGGGTCTTTCAGCATGACAATGACCCCAAACACACAACCAGGGCAACTAAGGAGCGGCTCCGTAAGAAGCATTTCAAGGTCCTGGAGTGCCCTAGCCAGTCTCCAGATCTCAACCCCATAGGAAATCTTTGGAGGGAGTTGAAAATCCAAGTTGCCCAGCGACAGCCCCAAAACATTACTGCTCTAGAGGAGATCTGCATGGGGGAATGGGCCAAAATACCCCAGCGAACCCCCCAGAGCCGAGCAACAGTGTGTGAAAAACCTGTGAAGACTTACAGGCAAACAAGTTGGACCTCTGTCATCAACAAAGGGGATTTAACAAAGTATTGAGATGAATTTAGTATTGACCAAATACTGATTTTCACCCTATTTGCAAATAAATTCTGTTTAAAAATCACACAAAGTGAGTTCTGGATGTTGTTTTGCTCATTGGAGGTACTCGTCAGGTAGGTGAGGATATACCTATGATGAAAATTACATGGCTCTTATCCTCATCTTTTTAAGTGGGCAGCACTTGCACCAATTGGTGGCTGGGAGCTAAAATACTTTTTCCCAAATGATATAAGCATATATACTATACTCATCCTTTCATTTAAATAAGTTACATTTTATGAGGTTCATTTTCTGTGTATTTCCTCTTCAAGATATTTGAAAGTAAAAGTTCAGACCTGAAATCAATCAATGGAGTGCCTCCCTATCTCAACCTGGCATGTGAAGTTGATTCTCTGAAATGGCAGACCCGGTTCCTGGTCTCCAAACACAGTGGCTACATCTTTATTCAGACGAACCAACCTATATACAACCCCAAACAGAAAGGTACAATTAACATGTGACATCTTCGAAATGTGCATGAAAATAATATCAATGACACTTAGTATAAGGGGTGTGCCCGAAGCCGAATACCTTATTCAGAATGGCACGGATAATGGCTTCAAAAAAGAATAACGGACAAGGAATAATTCTGCCTGAAAATTCACAGTCTGGTGTTTGCTAGATACACAGGTGAGCCAGGGGATCAGCGCGATATTATACACAGACCTCTAAAGTCAAGCAGTAAACGAGAGTTGGGTGAAAGTGAGGGTGAACACTGTTAGACTTTTTATTGTATTTTTGCGGTAACTTACTGGCAGCACTATTGTAACTACCCCTTTACAGTAGCTTTTAACGCGCAAGCTTCATCTTTACACGTCTAATGTGCACACACTTACACGCAATTTAATTTAGCAGTATGATGCCCTTACTGACCATTTAATTTACAGTGAAATACCCTTACTGCAACTTAATTTTACAGTACTATATCCTTAAATCCTTACTGTAACTTAGTTTTACAGTATAATATTACAGTAATTCTACTGTAATTTATTTTATAAAACCTTTGAATATTTTTCATGAATGCCATTGAATTGAATAAATTCCAAATTATGATAGACATAGAGTCCAGGTACAACAGGAATTTTTTGATTTTCTGTCACTATTAAATAGATCCATTACTTACTTATGATTGGCTTATATCTGCGAACATACAAAAAAACTAAACGAATGACTTCTAAACAAGAAATCAAAGCAGAGCTCATGACATATTGCAACTTAAAAGAAATATCGCAGGCAACAGAGCATACGTTGGTCTTGGCCTGAATGGCCCTGCCCCTAACCACGACAGTGATCTGAAACAAAGGGGAAATGTGTGAGACAGGGTCATGAGTTTATCTCATCTAAATTTGTTCATGGTCAGACAAGGTAACAACTTGTGCAACAACAGTTATTCCCAGTATAGTACTGTGCTAAAGTATTGCTTTTTTGCACATCCTTGTCAGGGAACACCACTAATTGCCTGAATGTACAATCACATTAAAGAGGTACAATGAGTAACTTTATGGTCCTTCAAACTTAAACTCAAACTTTTTTTTTTGAGTATCATTTTAGTTGTGACAGCTCTTGACCCAATGAATATCAGTGTCAGCTACTGTAACATTTGAATTGTTTGTAAATATTAGAGCAAAACAGGCTTTTGAGTCAATCTAGAAATACTCTTGAATAATACAGGATTATAACCAAAATGAATACTAAATCAAGATCATAAATGGCTGTCATCAAATTCTCAGAAATATTTTAATCCAATTAAATTGTATGTAAACTGGAATCATATGGAATCAGAATAAGAGAATTAGAATAGTTGTGAATCAAACTGAATTGAATCAAGATCAGAACTGAATTAAGAGCTTGTGAATCAAATGGAATTATAAAATCTGTATCAATCCCCAGCCCAACATATGAGTGATCATATAAAAAAAACGTACAAAGCCAAAGGTGCCGTGATTCTAGGTGGCCCTTAAAAGAGTCTTTGGGGTGTAGTTGGCTCCTGCTGACACAAGAAAAAGGGAGAAAAAGAGGAAACATCAGAGAGATATTGCATATCTCAAGTGTGTTGGCGGATCTGATCATTACTATGTATACTTATACTATTACAGTGGTAGGAAAGTATTCAGCCCACCTTAAATTTTTCATCTTTGTTTATTGCAGCCATTTCTCAAAAAATTTAAGTTATTTTTTTTCCTCATTAATGTACACCAAGCACCCCATATTGACAGAAAAACAAAAAATTGTTGACATTTTTGCAGATTTACTAAAAAACAAAAACTGAAATATAAAATGGTACTAAGTATTCAGACCCTTTGCTCAGTTTTTAGTAGAAGCACCCTTTTGATCTAACTGCTGTAGCCATGAGTCTTTTTGGGAAAGATGAAACAAGTTTTTCACACCTGGATTTGGGATCCTCTGCCATTCCTCCTTGCAGATCATCTCCAGTTCTGTCAGGTTGGATGGTAAAAGTTGGTGGACAGCAATTTTTAGGTCTCTCCAGAGATGATCAATTGGGTTTAAGTCAGGGCTCTGGGTGAGCCAATCAAGAACAGTCACAGAATTGTTGTGAAACCACTCCTTCGTTATTTTAGCTGTGTGCTAGGGTCATTGTCTTGTTGGAAGGTAAAAATTCGGCCCAGTCTGAGGTCCTGAGCAATCTAGGAGAAGGTTTTCATCCAGGATATCCATGTACTTGGCCGCATTCATATTTCCCTCAATTGCAACCAGTCGTCCTGTCCCTGCAGTGACAAAAACACCCCACAGCTGATGCTGCCACCAGCCATGCTCCCGTTGCGGGGACTGTATTGGAGCAGGTGATGAGCCAGTGCCTGGTTTTCTCCACCCACCCTACGCTTAGAAGAATTAAGGCCAAAAAGTTCATCTTGGTCTCATCAGACCAGAGAATCTTATTTCTCACAATCTTGGAGTCCTTCAGGTGTTTTTTAGCAAACTCCATGCGGGATTTCATGTGTCTTGCACTGAGGAGAGGTTCCGTCGGGCCACTCTGCCATAAAGCACCAACTGGTGGAGGGCTGCAGTGATGATTAACCTTCTACAACTTTCTCCCATCTCCCGAATGCATCTCTGGAGCTCAGCCACAATGACTTTGGGTTCTTCTTTACCTCTCTCAACAAGGCTCTTCTCCCCCGATAGCTCAGTTTGGCAGGACGGCCAGCTCTAGGAAGGGTTCTGGTTGTCCCAAACGTCTTCCATTTAAGGATATGGAGGCCACTGTGCTCTTAGGAATTTTAAGTGCAGCAGAAATTTTTTTGTAAGCTTGGCCGGATCTGTGCCTTGCCACAATTCTGTCTCTGAGACTTTAGGCAGTTCCTTTGACCTCATGATTCATTTGCTCTGACATGCACTGTGAGCTGTAAGGTCTTATATAGACAGATATGGACCTAATCAAGTCCAATCAGTATAATCAAAAACAGCTGGACTCAAATGAAGGTGTAGAAACATATCAAGGATGATCAGAAGAAATGGACAGCACCTGAGTTAAATATATTGAGTGTCACAGCAAAGGGTCTGAATACTTAGGACCATGTGATATTTCAGGTTTCTTTTTTAATAAATCTGCAAAAAAAAATTCTGTGTTTTTCTGTCAATATTGGGTGCTGTGTGTACATTAATGAGGGAAAAAAACTTAACTTAAATGATTTTATCAAAAGGCTGCAATATAACAAAGAGTGAAAATTTAAGGGGGTCTGAATACTTCCGTACCCACTGTATATATAAAACATCTCTTAACCTCTTATTATATTAAAGGGGTCCTATTATGCTCCTTTACAATGTCTTGATTTTGTTTTGGGTGTGTACTAGAACATGCTCTCGTGCTTGGTGGTTCGAAAAACGCATTATTTTCACATAATTTACATTATTAAAATACATTTCTCCCCAGCCTGGCACAAATGGCTCAATTAGTTCCAGGTTTGATGAAAGCCCGCCTTCCGAAAAACGAAATGTGATGTGATTGGTGAACAGCTTAGACAGTGTTTCATTACTGTAACGCACCTTGCTCCGTCTTTCAACAAAAGCTTTTGGTGAATCCGGCACTGTATTCACTCGTGTTGTGGAAGCTGTCCTCATTAAAATGCACAGCACACAATAGCAAATTGGGAGGGTTATAATTGCTCAGGAACAGGAGTTAAACAAATACATTGACAACACTTGTTTCTGCCATCCATCCGCTTTCGGGAGCCCAACACAAGACAAGTACGTGTGGGCACAGAAGGTGAAAACAAAAACAGGATGCGCAACGTGGTCGCGCCACCGGGACGCGAAGCGCGCCGCGTCGCGTCGCGTCGCGCCACGTCTTTATAATTCGAATACATTATTTTCTATGAGGGTAGGCACACCAGAGGCGCCGTTCGGCGTCTGTCCGCGGCGCGCAGCTACGTCGTGTTATACTTGTAAGAAATGTTCTAGACATGCCAGAAATGTGAGGCTACAGCACAGCAGCTTTTCTTCTTGGTTTTTTCTGATGCACTAACTCTGCAGCAGCTTTTCTTCTTCGTCGTCTCGTCTGATGCATTCACTCAACCATGCGTTCTAACCACAACCTCGCCCCTCTCCACCCCCCAACCATTTAGATTCTTAGGCCGGGGCTTCTGTGTAATGATATGTCCAATGAGCCACTTGTTGATATAACAAAGCCAAGAAAAACAAACGATGTAGTCAAACGAGCCGTTTGCGTAGTTCTTGTCAAAGGATTTTTAAAAACAAAATATAGCCTTGAGGGGACTTTGGATTTGTAAACTTCTAGAATCTGGTTATGGTAATGGCCCACATGAAATCACTACAGAAACACTAACAAGGAGCCCCACTAACAATAACATAAAGTGAATAAAGCATAACAGGGATCCCCCTTTAAGACATTTTCGGTCATAGCTGCAGTGAATCTAAGTCACATACTGGTTCCAATGATAGTTAAGCAGATGCTGTACAGCGCGACATGTCGAACGTGCTACGAGAAAAACTGTTTTTGCGATGATAAAGTTCCACTGCGTTAGAAGCGCCTGCGATACAGTTTAGAAGTTCATAACACAGCCCGCCTAATAGTGGAATTGTTTGTTTGTGTGTGTGAGATTGATTATAGTTGGTAGTTAGGGGTGTGCGATATGACGTTTTTTGATCGTGGACGATTAAAATGTTTCCACGATCTGCTTTTGAAGAAATATGTTTGTTTCGTGCTACAGCGCATATTCTATCAGCTGCAGTTCTGGCGCCACCGTATCAATATACTGTACAACGCGACATACATTAACATCAGTGTTAACTCAGCAGTAGAGTTACTCTCACAGGACACTGCACTTATTCACAATCACAAAACTACATTATTTCCATCTGCTTTAAAGCAATAACGGTTAAACATTTAATTCACGTGCTGTTCTGACATGCGCTTTTTCTCAGCGTGTACGTCAAGAAGCGTGCTAGTGTCTTTCACGCCCTCGGATGATTGCGCTAATACTGTAAAACACACAAGGTTTACATATAGACTTTTATGTCTAAAATGAAAGTAAACAGTTATGAGAGAAACGCGTGAAGCTCTTAAAGGGACGTAGCTACTAAACATGCTGCCGACTGTCATTAAACTGATAGTTCAGCCTAAAAATTTTATTTCTGTCATTATTTACTCACTCACATTTTGTCCAAAACCTGTATTAATTTCTTTCATATGCTGAACACAAAAGAATATATTTTGAAGAATGTGGGAAACCAAACAGTAGTGGTACACATTGACTTTACAATAGGCAAAAAAAAAAAAAACAAAAAAATGAAAAAAAAAAAAAAAAAAAAAAAAAAACATAGAGCTAAACAACCAAATGTGGAAAAAGAAAAAAACAAAAAAAAAAAAAATCGACAAAGAAAAAAAAAAAATAACAAAAAAACCACAAAACAAAAAAAAAAAAAAAAAAAAAAAAAAAAATAAACAACAAAAAACAATAAAAAAACACACAACAAAAAAAAAAAAAAAAAAAAAAAAAAAAAAAAAAAAAAAAAAAAAAAAAAAAAAAAAAAAAAAAAAAAAACAAAAAAACAAAAACAAAAAAAAAACCAAAAAAAAAAAAAAAAAAAAAAAACAAAAAAAAAAAAAAACAAAAGAAAGGAAAGCTAACCGGTAGCAAACCGAACGAAAAAAAAAAAAACCTAAAAAAAAGAACTAAAAAACCAAAGAAAAAACAAAAAAGGAAACAACCCAAACAAAAAAAACAAAAAAACAAAAAAAAAAAGAAAAAAAAAAATTTTAAAAAACAAAAACGGCCGTAAGCGGTGTACAAAAAAAAAACTAAATAACAAGGAAACAAGAACAATGAACAATCGAACAAAAAAAAAAAAAAAAAACTAAAAAAGAAAAAAAAAAAAAAAAAGTTTGGTACTCATGGAGAATCACTGTGGGCGGGAGAACAAAACACGCAAAGGCTTACCCACATTCTACGACAAAACAAAAATAACTTTTCATGTTGCAACAGACCACGGAATGATAAGATAAAAAACGACGCAAGGGCTGCCCGACGGGCCTCGGCTAGAATTTCTTTTACCTATTTGTTACAAAATAACTGTATCCTCTAAGGTTTTGTTTTTTTTTTTTTTTTGTTGCCCTTTTTTCGAGCAACAAACACACTACAGCAGCGACGCCGCCCTCCAGCTGAGGTTGTTGTGGGAAAAGTGGACTTTGGGATGATGGTAAAATTAAATAAAAAAAGAGTGCAAACACTATGACAGAAATTCAATATGGTGAAAGCAAGACTGAACAAAAGCATGGAGGACCTACGTTGACCTGACAGGTCCAATTTTAAAAAATATTTAACAATTTATTTGCTTAGTGTAAGTGGTCCCCTCCCCCACGTTCGGGGCTGTTCTTATTCGTGACTCATGTTGTCAAGCAACAGGCACCAAATGCTGTCTCTTTTAGGATGTGGCGCGTTGGAAATTGTATCACGTTGGCACAAATATTTTAAAAGCTGCAGCATGTCCGTAAACCTTTTTTGGTGGTTTTAAACAGATCTATCTGAAAACAAATCGAGCACCGCAAAAGGTACACTAAAAACGCAAGGGTTTCTTTTTCTCTTTTTTCAAATCCACGCGGATCTTCGTTTCCAGCCTTCACGTTTAGCCCGATCTTTCACTAACAAGTTTAGCCTCCCCATATAGTTTAGTAATGTTGTTTAATTTGAACGTGGTTGTGTAAAGATTCAGTGTACACTGCGGAGACTAGCGGACCGGACGCACGAGAAGAACCCAATGGTGCAGTTTAGTTTACACATGTGTATCCAGAACAGACATCCAACACAAAAATTTTTTATAAACTAAACGGGGAGCAAAATAATAGAGAACAAAAGACTGAGAACAAGGCGGTCTTGAACAGAGCCTTGACGAGCGATACACCGGAATGAAGACAGACTCAGGTATGCTAACCCTTCACCGACCACAAAAGGTGGCGTTGCCGGTCCCTACAAACGATCCCCTCCGCCCAATACACGCAAGGGCACAATCTGGCAAAAAGAGGTAGTAGCAGTCTCTCGGATTAGCATCTATACCAAACAATTGGACTCGGGCGTGAGGGTTCACATGACAAGACCGAAACCCAAAACCAAAGTAGGCAAACCAAGGGAGAACCCATGGCATCATGGAGCCGAACAAGAACTGACACACAGACAAAGGTGTCACTCCGCTAAGGGAAACCACATGACCGCATACATGAGGGCAAGGGTAAAACTCAGCTTAAAAGCATGACACAAACAGCATTGTTATCTACATTTTTATTCTTTATATGTCTTTTTGCATGGACGTCTTATGAATAAAAAAAAGGATTAACCAAACCAATAAAAATCCTGGAAAACACGAAGTTTGACTCAGATGAACACATGAAACAAAACCAAAAACACCACATTTACACCAAATTACAGTGTATGGTAAGGGTGGTTTTCAGCGCCGGTGCGGGAGCACGGGCCCGCGAACTACGCGACCGGGGCGACGCAGACTATGATTGTTGGTGCGTAACTAATGTTAAGTCCGCCTTGTCTGTTAAACAGAAACGAAAGTGTGGATCCAAAAGCTAACTAGGCCTAGGTGAGGGGCGATGTGTGTGAGGACTCCTGCAGGTTTGCCGCCCGTATTCTTTCTTTTCGCTAGATTATGATCCATTTGGATCAGCCTTTTATCACAAGCAGAGCCCAGCTATTATATTTTTTTAAAGTTATTGGATAATTTTTTTTGGATGGCGGACCATCCGTACATCCAGAGGAGAACGAACTACGTGGTTTTATGAAAACAATGTGAAGAAATTAGATCATATTTACAGTTTTAAATGTGATTCTGATTACAGATAGCCTGTGATTACAAAGATTTGTATTTTAAAGAAAAACCAGTTCGAAGGGAGCATAAGCGATAATTGATTCTGGGTTTTTTTTTTGGGTTAAAAGAATTCCTTAATATGAAATTCGAATGGTATGAAAATTAGAGATTAGAATGTACAGAAATAAAAATCTACCTACTTATACACACTATACTCATAGTCACACAATGCTGATGTTGTTAACATTAACAATTTGAGAATAAAGTATAACAATAATAATAATTGGCATTGGTTTGGTGTGATATGAGCTAACCGATCTTTAGATTTTAATCACCATTGGTAGCGAGATTTATTTTAATGCTTTTTTCCTCAGTTGGTCAGATCTAACGTGGCAGACTTGTTACTTACTTATTCAGATGGCAATATACGGTGAAAATGCGTAGATGCTTAGGGGAAAATTCCAAGACGTAGGCTAGAATCTGGGAGTCTGAGTATAGTGAATTCCACAACGTGTTTTGCCGCGTTGTATGACTGCCAACTATACTCTCAAACATTAGATTCTCCCCGCTGGCTGCCGAGCTCGCCGTATTATTCACACACACACATTGCAACCCCAGCCCCCCCCCCGCAACTGAGATAAGGTCCGCGACTAAACAACAGCTGACAATGAGGTTTTCACAAGAAAACAGACGCAGATGGCGACAAGAGAGGCAAAACTTACGGACTGGCTAGTTTTAAAGTCCCCCTGTAGTCAAAAATGTTATCCTTAAACTCATCTTTGATCATCAAAATGATTTTTAAATGTTTTTTTCTTGTGAAAATAATTTTCTCATGCCTTAAAATAGCTTGAATGTGACTGTAAGTAATGCAAAACAAAGGCATACATGGATAATGACTGATAAAACTATGTTTTTACTAGCGGACAACTACAGTGAATACTGCAACAGTCGTTAAAGTTACTTACTTTAAAATGCCTTGAAGACTCGAATGCAGCTGTTTGTGATTCTTAATTCGCACCCGCAAGCAATGTGTGTGAAGTGCGGACACCAATGCGGGAGAGGTGGGTCTGACTCAGGCTACTTTTACACTGTTGCCACGGGCTATAATGCAAGTTAGCGGTTCTAAATTCACATTAAACCACAGCTTCATGGGTTTTTAGCTATAATTTATTTTTGGTTTTGTGCTGGTATTGGTATATTTTGCATGCTAGTGATAGGAATCGATCCCTTGATGTGATTGGTTATTGGATTGTGACGTAGCAAACCGAGGGCTGTTTCAAACTGCATTTCTGGGACTGCCATTGGGAAACTAAAGTTTTAAGGAGAAAATACTCAGCAGTGGTGGAACCTGGAGGAGGAGATGTAGAGCTAGGCATCATGGTTTGTCTAAACGGCGATATTAAAACACCAACATAGACAAAATAACCCAACAATTAAAAAATTATGGATTATAAACGGATTGCACTCACAGGAGCGGACTTTACAGTAGCACAAAGATGTTTTCAGAAATTGAATGTTATTCAAACAAGAAAATGCGGCTTGAGCACGAAGTCAGCTATTAGGAAGATTTACAGAAGGTTATCATGTGACTGTAGACTAGAGTAATGACTGCTGAAAATTCATCATTCACATGAACAGAAAGAAATTACATTATAAAATATATTAAAATAGTATGATGATAATATTTCACAATAGATGACCTGAAGCTAATAGACATGAACTCTTTCTCTCTCAGCATGCAGTACCTGTTGGATTCAAAAACATGGGTTGAGTAGAAGCTGTCGCCCTCAGCATGCAGAGCATCAGTCAACAAGAGTTTCTGCAAGGAACTGAAAGATTTTGTGAAAGAGTACCAAGTTAATGGATGCAACACGTAGTCTGAACTGCAATTTGGGGGAATCTCACTGCAGCAGAAAAGGAATCTACATTTATCCTGATTTGTAAACTTGCTTTTCTTTTTATGCTACCGATTATGGAAACCTTTAGTCTGTCTTAAAAGATATGTGCTTATAAAACATTTTAGAGTCAGTATCTATGAAACGATCACAATAACAACCATAATTTTCAAAGCTAAATCTTTTTTTTTCTTTTGAGTATTAGAGACAGCTCAGCAGATTAATAGTGACCACACACAGATAAATCAACACACATCAATTACAAAAACACCCACTTTTGAGGCCTCTTTCACATCCTCTCGCTGAGTTTCATGCCACTCCAGTCTTTAAGACTTGGTTCGTTATAGAGGAGTGATTCAGCTTCCCAGCATAGGTGTATTTATTTTTTTGAAGACTCATTTCACTTGGCAGTTGGGAGTGTGAGAGAGGCTTCTGTGCTCACAGTAAACTCGGCAACATCTGCAGAAAGCGGCAGGCGGGGGCGAATACGTGTACAGCGTGCACACTCAGCTGAAGAAGAAGCTGAAAGGGCAGCGCGTCACTGAATCCATATGGAGCGACTAAAAAGTGAACCGTGTCGCCCACTCAGTGTGTAAAATCAGACCCTTCACTCAGAAGGCAGCAAAATAAGCAGATAACACTGTGCCAAGATAGCTAGGGATGGAGAAATGAGTGTTGTGATAGACTGACTGAGATAAGATGAAAATTGAATTCCTTAATTAAGACTCTAGAATCAATAAACAAAGACTTGGACTGTCCAATTATATTTGCATAATTATCAGGCAAATGCAAACACGTTTGTTTCTTTAATCTGAAGAGCAAATGCTAAAAGTATTTGATAAAATAAAATTGTGTTACTCCCTTGGTTTATTCAATCAGCTTAAATTTATAAAGTCATCTGCTAAATGATTCACTATAAATGTAAACATATAGCACCACCCCAAAATAAGTCCTATTTTATCCAACTTACAAATTTGAAGTCTAAATTGAATGTTGATTACGTAACATTACAGGATACCACAAATTAATACGTATGTTTGAATTAATTTGCCAAGATGCAGCTGACACCGTAGACCACATGAAAATGGCAACATGACAGATTTAGTAGTCAAAGTACACACATTCATAGTATAGAACATACTTTTTTACATAAGCCCCAATAGTTTCCAATTTCTGAATTAATGACTCTTAAGAGCCGGATATTTTAAAGGGGTCATATGATGCTGCTAAAAAGAACATTATTTTGTGTATTTGGTGTAATGTAATGTTTATGCGGTCCCTGCCCCATTCACTGCCGGCCTATGCCGGTCCCCCTCCCGCCCCCCCCCCCCCCCCACCCCCCCCCCCCACCCCCCCCAACCCTCCGTTTAAGGTTCAAAAAACACATTACTTTCCACATACTGTACATTATTGTTTCTCCTCTATGCCCCGCCTCTCACCTGACAACGCGCCTGCTTTGTTACAACACCACGCAGCATCGGTTGAAAAGCGATGGTGTGCTCTGATGGCCAGCATCCCAGTTGCGTTGGATTGGCCGAAGTCACTCAAGTGTGTGCGGAAAGGTACGTCCTTACAATATTGTGATTTGCCTGCGGCAACTACATGTGACGGACCCCGGGCTGGACTACGCTTTGTCCACGGTGAAAGTCGATCTGGCGATCGACAGCGCGAAGTGGAAGTATTTCCTCAGCGACCAGCACGGACCAACTCTAGGCATGACGAAGCGGATATCGTCATCTTTTGGAAGGCCAAACAAAGTAGGTTTCGCTTTCACAACGAAGCACACAGTGCCTCCACGACATGGTGACGGCGGCAACAATACTACAGCGAGAATAAAAGTTAAGCCTTCTTTCTTTGCTTGAACATTTGGGCGGCGTTATGCAAATCTTCCCAGATAGTGACATAGAGTGGGGCGTGTTTAAAAGAGGCGTTTTAGGAGGGCTTGGATGACTCTTAACTTTTATAAAGAATATCTCTTGGGATTTGAGACTGTAGTCTTGCAACTTTACAGATCTTCTTATGCACCAAGAGCTTATAACACTCAAAAGAGAAAAGAAAAATTTAAATAGCATCATATGACCCCTTTAATAAAATGGCCATAACACAAAAGAATTCATAAGTATAACAAATCTCTTGTTGAATTTTGCTACTGAACTAACATCTGGCTTGCCTATTGATCTTAGTATGACAAGTGCAGTTAAAGATACATAGTAAATTATATTTTAATTAATAAACATTCAAATATGATGCAATCCTAAGTGCATGTGGTGTTAATGATTTTATCTCAAATTCAAATGGGATTCACACTAATGGACTTTTATGTGTTTACACTTTGTCTTGCAATCATAACATCACAATCAATGTCACAAAAATAATAATTTCAATAGAAGTCTAATACAATCTCCAGTGAAAGTCAAGAAGATGCGTTTGTCTGTGTTATGTTTATTAGTGCTTGGCATGCTAAACTCTTGTTTATTATGCTTGTTTAAATCTTTTGGAGGAGGAATGACATAAAGAGGTGCGAGCGCTGAAAGTAGAGGTGGAGAGGAACAGACCCAGGCTTTATGCTCTCATATTATTCTAATCTCAGAGAGTCTGTCCAACATAAGCAACACGATGGGATTGGCCATCACTTCAATCGGGCTCAAGTCAATGCTCACCTTGTTTGCGCGGTCACCATTAAACTTCTCGTTACATTTGAATCAGTAAAGCCTGAACAAATATGCAGACTCAGAAATGCACATATTTTCATTTGGGAAAAGGTCAAATGCTGTATTTAGGTAAATGCCTCTGCATCACTTAACATCACCTTTATTTACTTGTTATGCATATCTTGAATTTTTGAATGTTTCCAGCAAGACCTTGCCAGGTTTCATGTTGGTGCAGCCCAAAATATATTAAAGAACTCAAATCAAATCAGTCAACAAGGTCTGATTTTCAAGTCCATGCTGGAAATCCAACTTAAGGTGGTAGGTTTCTAGCTGTATATTAGCTTGTGCAAGCAAGTAGACAATTTTTTACTAGCAACAAACCAGCAACAACCTGATCTTACCATATTAAAGGCTAATTCACACTGCAGTGACAAATGCTGACTAGTGCTGACAATTACGTACTTCTCAGACATTCCATGACATAGCTACTCACAGGAAAAGTTGGTCAAGCTGGTTTTTAGAACATGGTAGCTAGCCAGATTCTAGCTGGTCTAA
Organism: Sinocyclocheilus anophthalmus; assembly: GCA_018155175.1. NCBI lineage: Eukaryota > Metazoa > Chordata > Actinopteri > Cypriniformes > Cyprinidae > Sinocyclocheilus > Sinocyclocheilus anophthalmus. The sequence goes on along the minus strand of JADLZN010001381.1, from coordinate 126,125 downwards.
GAGGCCAACAAATTTAGAACAGTAACAAACCAGCTGTTTTTGAAACATAGTGTTAGTTTCTAGCTGGTTTAAGCTGGTCATTAGCTGGTAGATCATCATAGACCAAAAAAACAAAAACAGTTGAAGGTGGTCAACCTGGTTTTTGGGACATTGCAGCTGGTTTCTAGCTGTTCATTAGCAGGGAGACCAACATTGAGTCAAAAAAATAAAGGTAAAGGTGGTCATGCTGGTTTTTGGAACATAATACCTGGTTTATTAGCTGGTCATTAGCAGGTGGACCATCATTGGGTCAAAAAACAAACAAAAAATGTAGGTGGTCACGCTGGTTTTTAGAACATGGTAGCTGGTTTCTATTTGGTGCAAGCTGGTCATTAGCTGGTAGACCATCTTGGACAAGTAACAAATGAACAACAACCTGGTTATACCAGCTTTGGTCAAGCTGTTTTTGGAACAAAGCAGATGGACAACCAGCCATGGAACTGCTTGAACCATGGAGCTTGTTCCAAAATGACTAATTACTGACTTAAGAGTAAATATTTGCACTGTTAATAGCATCAAAGCATCTGTGTTATTTGTGGACAATACTGAGATTTTTTTTTATAATTTGTGTGCATTTAAATGGATTAGTCAACACAGGTATTTAGTTATGTAAAGAAGCCATTTCTCATAAACAGCAAACGTAGTCTATAAATTACAAGCAAATGCAAATATAACTGGATTAAAGTGTTTAGTTTAGATAGTGGTAGATAGAAAGTTTTCCACAGAAACAAATGAACAATATTCTATACTGTATAATGTGATTTTTGGCTCATGAATTCCCAGAAATGCTTGTCAGTAGATGGTTGTTTTGTTAGGTGTGCATACAGCTCAAGGCTTGGCACTGCTTTGACTAAGAGGGTAAGGTCAGGTCAGTAACAGAACGGTGGTCTCTGATGTAGGCCTGCTTTAGCGTGATATAAATATCATACAAGCGGGGGCGCTAGTGAGCAGTGACCACCCATCATTTCCCATCAGCTGACACGACAAACACTTTCTGTGCTCCACTAGAGGATTTTCACACTAAAACTTTCATCAGGTGCTAGAAAGGAAAAGTACAAGCCAGATCTTTGTGTAAAAGGTCAAAAGAATTGTGTATGGAGTTAATTTAGATACATCTGTCCAACATGTGACAGAGGTTTTTAACTATTCTGGGGTGTAGCCTTTGCGTTCATTTCTCACAAAATGTGTTTTCTTTGCTTATCATGTAATATGAGTACAACACTGCCAGGTAAAAAAAATCCTTACTAATAGTATCTGCTTAAATTGAGGGAAATTATTTAACAAAAAATAATTAAATGAATAAAAACCTGTGTGATGTTAATGAACCCATTGCAGTGGCAATATGAAAAGAGCTGACTTTATATTCACAGTTTTTATCAAATGTGACCCTGGACCACAAAGCCAGTCATAATGGTCAATTTTTGGGATTTATACATCATCTGAATAAATAAGCTTTCAACATTTCCGAATCTGAGGGTGCAAAAACATCAAAATATTGAGAAATTCGCCTTTAAAGTTGTCCAAATGAAGTTCTTTAATAAAAAAATTTTTTTAATATATTTACGGCAGGAAATTTACAAAATATCTTCATGGAACACGATCTTTACTTAATATCCTAATGATTTTTGGCATAAAGGAAAAATCGATAATTTTGACCCATACAATGTATTTTTGGCTATTGCTATAAATGCTACTTAAGACTGGTTTTGTGGTCCAGGGTCACATATATGTTTTATAAATATTATACATTTACAAAAACAAGTGACACAAAAACATTATAAAATATTAGTAATGTTTATTAAAGATATATTTATATTTTTGATTTTCTTACATGTTGCATATATTTTAATCTATATGAAGTAGTAAATTATGGTCTGAGGGGCAGGTGAAGTATAATCTAATGTCATCATTTTGATCAAATAAAGGGAAAATCAGATTAAATGGTGCATTTGTGTTAAAAGTGATTAAAATGTAAATCCTGCTATTTAAAACATTATAGTTTGATGCTACAATTATTACAAACCTGAAACCTGATTACAGCCAGAGGCGGACAGTAGTGAAGTATTTTTACTCTGCTGTAAAAGTCCTTTTCTTTAGAGAGTTTTTCTTTAGAAAACTATACTTCACAACATTCCAAAGCATAATATTGTACTTTTTACTGCACTACGTTTCATATTAAATATCATTTAATACTTAATTACATTAGAAATCAAGTAAAAGTAATTCAAAGATTTATTTGAGTACAAGAAAGTATTTTTATGTTCTTAAGTATTAAACAAACAACAACTTTTATTTATGAAATGAAGTGCAGTAAAACGTATGACATTATGCTTTGGAATGTAGTGAAGTAAAGTTTTCCAAAGAAAAACACTCTGATAAACTACAGATACTTTTTAAATTTACTTGAGTAAAGTAAAAATACTTCACTACTGTCCGCCTCTGCTTACAGCAGGATGTTTGGTTAAACTGTCCCTTTAATCAGCATGGTGGTTGTAACATGTAAAAACAGATGCCACATTATACATTTTTTAATGTTTGACATTTGCCATTATATTGGTAAAAACAGGCATAATTCTAGAGAACAGCATTCATCTCAAGCAATAACTGATAAACAGAAAGGTGAGAGACTGCTAATCGCAGATAGATTAATAAACTCTGACTGTAAGTCTGTTAAATAATTTCTTACCAGGAGAAAACGCCCATAAAGCCATTCAGGAGCAGGAAATATGCTCAATGTAAATTGGCAAGGAGGCGGAGTATGGAAAAACTTTAAGTAAGAGATTTGATTGCCCCGGGTCCTTTGGCTAGCGGAGCTCCTGTTCACTGTCTCTCTTTCTCCATTAATCTCAATCAGACACAGGAGGTTCTCAAAGCTGCAGGAAGGAGCTTCATACAACACTGAGCAGGACAGAAGCAGCTCCAAACACAGGTAAAACACATTCTATTACACATTATTATAATCATTGTGTTCATTGCCACAATCAATAATTGGCCGTAAGAATTGCATTTATTTTTAGTGGGCTGGATGTTTTGTATTGTAAAATAATGGTCAGTTCAAGGTTTGTGGATGTTAAGAATTGTAGTTGTTAGATAAGAATAAAATAATAAAAATATAAATTTTTAAGGATCAAGGGTATATTATTCATAATTATGCATGTATTCAATAATTATATATTAGATTATAATAGTATATATCTTGATTATATTATATTATATAATATATTATATATATATATATAATAAGGTTATACAGTTTTCAATAAAAAAAAAAGACTATGATTATTAGGCCGTCTTGTGTAAGTTTTACTTCATCTCCAATTATTAAATAATTTTTTGGATGCTTCTGTGGTGAGCGCTTAAATAGACTGGAGTATTTTTTTAAACTGGAAACTGGCCCTGGCAGTTTTCAGTTGCCCTAAGTAAAGATTACATAAGAGCTGAGTCAAAGACATACAGTTCCTGTGAGAGGAGGACAGTATGGCTCTGTTGCTGCGGTACAGTCCCTCCGCTGATAGAAGTTTGAGAGCTTTTTCCATAAATGCAATCTTGAGCTCCACCAGCCCGGCTCATCTTAGCCTGACATATATTTGAAAGGCATGTATTTTATTTACACAAATTTGAGCATGAATGAATGAAGGTGTGAATAAAACTGCATGCAAAGGCAAACTAACTCAGCTATTTTCTTTTTCAGGGAACACATCCATTATATCACAAATAACTGTGAGATAGCTGAGGAAAATAAATGTCAAAAAATTGCATTTTAGGCTTTATATAATCAATTCAAACCATTTATTTGTATGACAAACTTGACACCTTAATCCAGCATAAAATGTTAATCTCAATAGTTTTTCTCCTCATGCTAAATCCTGTGCTTTCTCTTCAAGGCAAACTTAGCGAGAATAAAAATGGCACTACCAAATCTAAGGAACACACTATTAGCCACAATATTCCCAAGCTAGTAAGCACGACATTAACCACCAAAGTGAAAATTCAGACCCATGCTGCTTCTTTAAAAAGCACCAATCAGACTCTTCTTTCCACACCGAAGCCTGTTGTGGATGGTGTCCAGAGACCTGTGCCAACTCTTCAAAACACACTTAGTGAGAAGAAAAATTCTACTACTAAATCAAAAGGGAATGCCATTAATCTAAATGTTCAGAAACAAGTAACCACATTATCAAACACCAAAACGAAAAACCCAAGTCAATCTACTTCCTCAAAAACTAGCAGCATTGTAGTTTCATCCACTACAAAGCCTACTGTAGATGTTGTCCAGAATCCTGGGCCTGCTCTTCCAGGCAAACTTAATGAAAAGAAAAATTCTACTGCCAAAACAACAGCCAACACCGGTAGTCTTAATCTTCCAAAGTTAGGAACTACAGCATTAAATACCAAGCTGAAAAACCAGACTCATCCCACTTCCTCAAAAATGAGCAGCGTCAATCAGACTCTCCCATCCACTACAAAGCTGGTTGCTGAGGAAATCATACTTAGCGAGAAGAAAAATTCTACTGTGAAGTCAACAGTCCAAACTATTAATGTTAATGTGTCAAAGAAAGTGGCTACATTATTAAACACCAAAACAAAAAACCAGACTCAATCTACTTCCTCAAAAATTAGCAATGTCAATCAGCGTCAAGACATCGTCCAGAAACATGTGCCTTCTCTTCAGGACCCACTTAGTGAGAAGAAAAATTCCACTGTTAAGTCAACATCCCAAACTATTAAAGTTGCGACTACATTATTAAAGACCAAAATGAAAGACCAAATTTCCTCAAAAAGTAGTAGAGTGAATCAGACTCTCTCATCATCTACAAAGCCTGATGTGGACACCATCCAGAAGCCCGTGCAAAGTGTACAAAATGTAGTTAGTGAGAAGAAAAATTCTACTACCAAGTCAACAGTCAATAGTGTTAATGTTAATGCTGAGAAGCCAGTAACTACATTATTAAAGAGCAAAATGAAAGACCAAACTCAATCTACTTCCTCAAAAAATAGTACCACTGATCAGACTCTCCTATACTCCTTGAAGCCTGCTGTAGATGTTGTCCAGAAACCTGTTTCTTCTCTTCCAGCAACAACTGGTGTGAAGAAAAATACTAGTACCGAGTCAGTAGGCCACATTATTCATGTTAATGCTTCAAAGTCAGTAAACACCAAAGTGATAAACCAAACTAAATCTGTTTTATCAAAATCTAGTCACGTTGGTCAGACTCTCTTATCCACACCAAAGCCTGTTGTAGATGTCCAGAAACCTGGGCCTTCTCTTCAAGGCACAATTAGCGAGAAGAAAAATTCTACTTCCAAGTTAACGACTCAAACTATTCGTCACAATATTCCCAAGCTAACTACATTAGTGAATACGAAAATGAAAAACCAGACTCATCCGACTTCCTCAGAAACAAGTAGTATCAATCAGACTCTCCCATCTACCTCAAAGCTTGATGTGGATGAAAGCACAATTAGCAATAAGAAAAATTCTAGTGTAAAATCAATATCCAAAAATATTAATGTTAATCTGCTGAAGACATTAACTACATCATTAATCACCAAAACAATAAACCAAACTCTGTCTACTTCTTCAAAAATTAGCAGTGTCAATCATAATCTCACATCCACCCCAAAGCCAGATGTTGAAAGTACACTTAGCAGGACGAAAAATTCTACTGTCAAGTCAACACCCCAAACTATTAATTTTAATGGGTCAAAACCAGTAACCACATCATTAAACACCAAAACTAAAACTAAAACTAAATCTACTTCCTTAGAAATTAGCAATGTCAATCAGACTATTGCATCTACCACAAAGCCTGTGGTCGATAGAGTCCAGAATCCAACTAAAGACAAACCTGCAGAGAGTTCACCAGTTAAAGTAGTCATCACTAAGGGTTGCATTCCTCAGGAGTCTCAGACAGACTCCGGTAACATAACCAAAGTACGAGAAACGGAGCTAAGTTTAAATCCTGGATCTCCTCTGGTAATGACTCATCACATCAACCTGGTTCAAGGAGCTTGCACAGGAAGCTGTGAAACTGAGATGGCCACACTGAGAGACAGAGTTGAGTTTCTTGAGAAGGAGATGGCAG
>JADLZN010001381.1:0-117500 GCA_018155175.1 Sinocyclocheilus anophthalmus | reverse complement strand
ATGTTCAAGAACTTCACTATATCAAGAAGGGAAATCAGAGGAGGAAATGAAGATTCCGAGAAAATTCAGGAAGGAGCAGCGGCTGTAAATATAACAGATGTCCAAAGGCCCAGTTTAAACAGAACATCAACTAAAGTCCAAAGTAGCAAACCTGATGGAAAGACTGTGAAAAAGTTCTCCCAAGTTCTTGCTGGTACAGCACGGTCGTATCATTTCAAAGGCCTTCAACCTCAAACGCAGTACTCGGTTTCCTTGTTTGGCTCTGGTCTCGGCGTACGATCCAAAATTCACCGCCTTACATTATCCACAGGTAGGTTTCCCATACTTCCTGCTTTGGTTCACTGCAATAAACACCAGTGAAGAGCATTTACTCTCCTGCGGTGTGCTGGCAGCACTTAAGTATGCTTAAATCTCTAATGAATGCATGGAATACAGTACCTTGTGCATTTTAAATATTGATGTTGGCAAGACCCACTTACTCTATTTTAGTCATAAATACTAGGCATAAGTTCAGTGACATCAGGAGCACAAAACAGCCTTAGATTCTCTTTGGCTGTCAACTTAACATAGAATTTCCACTGCTAAAATTAATGATGTGTACTGTATTGGTGAATGGTGATATTCAAAATTCACCATTAAACCATTTTAAGACTGAATGCACCAATTGATTACTTGGATAATATGGCATATTTATGCCGGAATATAAATGTCTCAGAACTCTAAAACATACATTTGTGGTGATATTTTTAATGTCATTGACTTCAGTTAAAACTGCACCAACTTTGAGATTTTCTTTGACTGTGCTTTATGACTTTCTGACATTTTGTCCAGGCCCTGAACCACCCACTGACTTGATGTTCAGCGATATAACAGAGACTTCCTTCTCAGTATCATGGACAAAACCTAAAAGCATAGTAGCAGAATTTAAAGTCACGTACACCAACACTGTAACTGGTACTGTAAATGTCTTTGAGTTATCCTGCTTTTCTGCTATGACTATTAAGTGCTACTGTGGGCACCCTCACAATACATGGTGATTTTGATGATTTTACAATGCTTTACTTTTTTATACTGCAGGTGAGAGTGGCTCCATGTCTGTTGACTCCCAGCTGTCCCATGTTCTCCTGTCTAAGCTCTCTGCTGGCTCCACCTATGACATTACTGTGAGCTCAGTTCTGGAGACACTCGAAAGCGAGCCAGTCACAGCCTTTGTCACAACAGGTGTGAAGAATGCTTACTGTTTTTTGTTTCTTTTCACTTGATATTATGGTTGATGCTGATGTTTTGGGGTCACTGATGTCTCTTTCACAATTCTATAAATCCTAGTGCCGGATTCTCCTACTGAACTAAAGGTGGTGAACATCACAGACACTAAAGCTCTGCTGGTATGGAAACCATCACATGCTAAAGTGGACAGCTACATACTCAGTTATGGAACTACAAAATGTAAGTGCAGTCAGGCTTATTAAATGGCCGTTTCTACACTAATCCGTCATTGATTATTCAAATTATTTTATTTTTTTTGCTTTCTAGCTCCTAATGTGACTATTACAGTGACATTATCTGGCAGTACTGTGGAGCATCAACTCAGAGGACTCCACAGATCTTCTTTATACATGGTGAAAATCAAAAGTCAAGTCAACCGGCTCCAGAGTAGCCCAGTCTCCACAACCTTCACAACAGGAAGTGGTGCGTAAACGGTTACAATTCTGTTTACTTACCTCAAGTAAACTAAATGACACAAAACCACTATTGAAGTAACATAAAAGCAATTTTAAAAGATTTTAGTGTTGAGACTGATAATAACTAAATGGTCAATATTAAAAGTCAATGTCAGCCGATATAGGCCTCATAACACACAAAAATCTGTAATATCAACTGACATCCTTAGTTTTACTGTTTTACTTAGACAAAATTGTGTGATGAACAGAACCAAACTGATTATTTATTACTAAAATACACGTTTTCGCCATTTTAGTTTAATATTCTCTACAGAAGCTGCCATATCTTGTTTTTATCCTCTTTTTTCATGCCTGTATGTTTTCCAGGAGTGAAACTTCAGGTTGCGACTCCCGATGAGGTGACCTTTCACTCAGCTGTGATTTCATGGAGGGCTCCCCGTGTGGCTTTCAAAAGTTATAGGCTCACATACCAACTGAGTGAGGAAGTCAAGGTGATTATATCAATAACTCAATAGCACCCGAGACAAATTTTGCAGCCTTCCCACAATTTTCACTGACCCCTGCTTCGCATTAATAGGAGGTGATTTTAAATCCATCTGTGACGCGTTATGAGCTGACTGGACTGGCAGCCTTTTCAAACTATACTGTGAAAATAGAGGGAGAAAGAGATGGACAGTACATCAGTTTTGTCTTTGCAGAATTTACCACTGGTGTGTAATGTTCTGTTTCATAACTAACTCAATTTCACCCCTGGTTGTGTTCAATCTTTCATAGATTTTATTTTCTTTATTCTTGCGCTGTAGCCCAGCTCCCGTACACATACCCCACAGACTGCTCAGAGGTACAAGTCAACGGGATGAAGGAGTCAGGAGAGGCTGAGATTTACCCTGAAGGGAAGGATGGAGAGCCAGTCTGGGTCTACTGTGACATGGAGACTGATAGAGGAGGCTGGACAGTAAGATACAAAAGCCTGGTTTGATACCTATAGTACACCCACAGCTTTCCCCATGAAACTGTTGTTGAAGCATGACATATTTTATGTTTGGATCATGATTTTATATTTTATGTCATGATAGTGTGTCACAAAACACTGTAATTTAAAAGAATATATTTAAGTACGAATTGAATGTTATGTTTTTAAACACTTCATTGCATGTTAATTATTATTTTATGATTATGTTAAATTTCCCCCTTTTTATTAAATGCAATTACTGAACGTACTGTAAGAGTGTATTTAACAGTATATGGGTCATTGCGCATTAGTATTCTATTTAATATACAATCTTAAATAGGTTAAGGGTTCTATATGCTTTTTCACCTTTTTCAACTTTAGTAGTCGGTATGTGCGGGTTTGAGCATAAAAAGATCTGCCAATTACAAAGCTCCCACAAGTCCACTTCACAAAGGAGATATTGTATTACAGAAATCACTTTCAAAAACTAAAACGAACGGACTTGTTTGGCTTACAAGCATATTCCGGATTTGTGATATCACAAATATGGACTAATGGGACGAGACCTGGTTGAGTTGCACTAGAGAAGGCAACGAGTGTTATAATTTTTGTCGGAGACACGCTAGTTTTCCCCAAGGCAGAAGAACTTAAGAGTGGCTACAATCATCTGGGTTTAAATCGCGCTAAAATTGATTTGATATTGACGCAATATTAACACTGAAGCTCGCAGGCGGCTATGGTAAAGGGCATGACGTTTCCAGACCAGGCGCCGAGTGCTGTCAATCACAACACACACTGGACCCAGCTAACCAATCCCAGCACATTTCGTATTTCAGAAGGCGGGCCTTCATTTGATACAGGAACTATTCGAGCCAACTGGGGAGAGAGGTGTTGTAATAATGTCAAATGTGTGAAAAATAATGTGTTTTTTGAACACCTAGTATGAGAGCACGTTCTAGGAAACCGCCAAAACAAAATCAGATTTGGTTTAAAGAGCATAAGGGACCCCTTTAAGGCACTGTCAATGTACAGGACAACCAATTTATAGTAACTAAAATATACTTTCTGTTTCTATTGAAACTTGTATGGCATACATTTAAATATATTTGTAATGGCATATTTGTAATGATGAAGTTGCAATTTAAAATATATGGTTACACTTTATTTTATTCACAATGTCACTTTAATGTATTTTGCATACAGAAAGACAAAAGACTGTTGCTTTTATGCATTTGCATTGTTCTGATCTTATGTATTTTTATCTCAACCATATTGTCACCAGTGGCAGCTCGTGGGTTTTAAAATGGAGGAGGCACACTATTTGTATTGGTCTGGGGATCCCTGCCTATTATTATTATTTGCTTAACCACTTTAAAATGGCTTTTTGGTTGCTTTTAGTCAGAAAACGTAAAGAAAACGACATACATACAGCAAGATAATATAATTTCACTTACCTGGCCTTTCACTTGAAGTAAACATCCATCCCTTCTTAAAAGTCTGTTGTTAAAAGAGAGCTGCTTGTTGCGCAGTTTAATTAAGCAGACTGCTGTAGCCTATATCCAGCTTAGGCTGTTTTCCCTAAATTTGTATATATACTGTTTGAATGACAGCTTAGTAAATCAGTTGGCGCTCAAATATTCAAGATCGCTACTCATCATAAGTACTTGGTACATTATCAGCGCAGCGGCAGACGTTCAAACTAATATCACGTAATTTACATCTCTGTGATGATTGGTTGATATCAGAAGGGAGGCTAGCCTCCCTTGCCAGGGTTCTTTTCCTCAGCGCTGAAAGTGAACACTCGATGCTGATTGGCCTTTTTTTTTTTTTTTTACCAACGGAGGCACGAGAGCTCAGCTCTCCCCTGGCCTCCCCCTACCCTTCTCCATCACCTAGCAGTTGTAATTACATCAGCAGATTCAGCACATTCGAGATAGAAAAGTGGCACTTTCACGTTATGGTACACTCTAAAAAATGCTGGGTTAAATAAACCCAGTGCTGGGTAAAATAGGGACAAACCCAGCAATTGGGTTGTTTTGACCCAGCGGTTGGGTTCAAAACAACCCAACCACTGGGTCAAAACAAACCAATAGCTGGGTCAAAACAGCCCAATTGCTGGGTTTGTCCCTATTTAACCCAGCACTGGGTTGTATTTAACCCAGCATTTTTTAGAGTGTATTACAACTGTGAAATTACCAACAAAAAAATACACATTCTGAGACCGAATGAATGAATGCGGAATTTATAACAGAAAATCTTCTCTCCCATTTTCACCTCAAATTTATGGGGAAGCTGTGCCTCCCCTGCATCCCCGACGAGCCGCCCCTGATTGTCACCCCCCTTTTTGTGAACTGAACTGATATGTGGCCAAGTATATGGTTTTTGAATTTGAGTACGATTTTGTTGTTTTACAAATGCAGGTATTCCAGAGGAGAATGGATGGATCTACTGATTTCTTCAGGAGCTGGAGAGACTACAGTAAAGGCTTTGGTTCCCTGAGTGGGGAATTCTGGCTGGGTGAGATTTTCCACAGTCACTGTATTATTATTTTTTTAGAAACCCCAAAATATATATACATTGATTGAATATATTTTCAATTTCCCAGGTTCCCACCTAAAGAATAGCAGTTTAACAGTTGCGGGGACTTTGAATTACACTTTTGCACCCTCTCTCAACAGGAAATTACATCCTTCACACTCTCTCCAGTCGTACACCAATGAGCCTGCGGATTGACCTGCGTTCAGGAAATGACACAGCCTTTGCTCATTATGCCAACTTCAACGTTAGCTCAGAGGCTAACCACTATGAAATCGAGCTGTCTGGATACGTTGGCACTGCTGGTAAGAGAAAATATAATACTTTGTATGAAAAAAAAGCTAGTTTTGTATTGTATAAAAACTCATTCTGAAGAAAGACAATCTGACGCTCTAGCTATATTTTGTCTTTTTGTAGGTGATTCCATGAAATATCACAACCGCCGTCCATTCTCCACAAAAGACAAAAATCCAAACACTCTTAGCATCCACTGTGCTAAGGCCTACTTGGGAGGCTGGTGGTATAAAAATTGCTACAAGGCAAACCTCAATGGCCTCTATGCCTCCTACTCAGACAACAAGGTACTGCATCCGCAAACAACAGCGTTTCTGTAGCTCAAACAAAAGCAGGCGATTGGCTAATTGGGAGCCCCGGGAGGATTCCCGGTGGGCCGGTCTGTTTTTTTGGCAGCGAGGGCCACGGTGTTGTCATGCCACTAGGGTTGAAATATGGATGCTGTTCACTGATCTATAATAGATATTATATATAGATCAGTGATGCTCTTTTTATTTATAATTTTCTCGCAGCCCATATTATTATTTTCACCAGACCATATCAATAACAAATTCTCAATTGATAATTAATCATTCTTTTTGCGCAAATCATGGTTTTATTTGTGAAGTAGCCGTTTGAGGAAGGCTTTAAGACTAAGCGGAATCCTCTGCCAGCTCCCGCCTCACAGAGAGCAACTCTCGCGCTGACGGCAGTTCCCTTCACCGTCCGCGTTTTGAGGAGCGAATGCCAACCCACTTCTTGAAGGAAGACATCCTTTCATTGTACGCGTTCACCTCGAGCGAGAGACACAAAAAGACATTTACAACCCACAACTTCTAGCGTATTCTTGGACCTCATTATTGAAGTAGGCTACAAATCCAAGCACCAGAAGCAACCACACTCTCTAAGTTTCTTCCTTGAAAAAAGGCATTTTTCATAATTCAAGGCTATATGGTTGCAATGATTTTTGTTCAAATACTTAAATGCCATTGTTTAAAATGCTTAATTGACTGACGTTTCATAGACCTTCAGTTGTTACGCTTTCAAATTTCATGCCATTTGTAATTTCACAGTATTTCTCTCCTAACTACTACACTTGTGAAGTCACAATTCTATAATGGTACAATTTACTCAGACCGATGACATTTTTGTATGACATTAAAATTATTTTTAGAATAATTGTACATAAATAGGTTAAGAAATATTTCTGAGAACTTTTTAACTGCAGGCAGACATACATTATGGTACAGTACAAATATTTGGAGCGTCCCTTATTCTGTCCCTTATTTTCTTAAAGAACAAACACTTATTTTCTACAAGAATAAACACTATTTTCTTAAAGAATAAAAGATAAAGAATCACAATTGTCCCTTATTTTCCATTTCTGAAGTTAATTGGCAACCCTAATGATGACGTAATTATCTTTTGACTCCCCTGACAGCGGCACCATGCTCAAAAAACAAAAACAAACAAACAAAATAAAACTCAGTTGTTGGAGATATGCGAGCAAAAAATAATAGATAAAAAATGGATAATAGAAAGCGCAAAGGCGGCACTGAAAAGGCCAGAAAAAAATAAATAAGTGGGCTGGTCTAAGGCATGAAACTCCAGGGCTGAAAATGAGTCCCACTCCGGCCCTGAACAAAAGTCAAGTTTAGGCATTAAACTATAGCCATTATAGAAACACCAATAGGGCTTAAGTCACAAACCATCCACCGATTTCTGAGTCTTTTATTTCTTGTCTCTTAGGGTGTGGTGTGGATAGACTGGATGGGCAAAGACGCATCCCTCCCATTTACTGAGATGAAGCTTCGACCCTCCTATATCAGTCAAACAATCCCGACAACCCCAACAACCCAAGGTTAAATCTACAGAGTGAATAGTGCAAATACACTGTACAAACTTCTACACACTGCTACTTCAATATTGTATATAGGTTAACAACATAAAATACAAAACAAGCTTTGCAAAGTAAATATGCAAACAACCTCCAACCAATCACAACAACTTTTGTACTTTTTTTTTTAATGTTATGTAGACTTTATGCATGTGTCGATGTACTTGTGTTAATGGAGGTCCATCATTGATATTAACATTTCCGCTACTGGAATAACTGCACTGTCTTGATCTATTGGTACTATTTTTTTAATCTTTTCATATGACTGGTTTCCTCTCTATGAAATTGTTTTATTTTGATGTTGTAGACATGTAGACAAAACCAATAAAACAAAGTACTAACCGGATTCAGAAGTGAGATTTTGTGTATTATTTTTAATATTTCTTTACATATTTATCATTTCATTATATTTACTAAATGCGTTTGCTGTTATATTTCAATAGGCTACATGTATATAATATAATATTATTTCTAATTCTTTAAATGCAGAATTAAAGCCAAATAACTTTAAGAAAGTATTTGCACGTGACGGTAGACGGATTTATGTTAATATAATGAATATAATGATTCTATCAGTGAATTATTACAGCATGACTTTGCTTTACAGGCAAATCCTTTTACAAATATCTAAGTTCGGCTAAAATGGCAGTTGAAGCAGACTGGTTTAACAGTAGCTCCATTCCTGTGCAGAGCTGAAGGCTTAGATTGTGGTTTGGCTATAGACAAGATTCCGCCATACCTGACACTATACTTCTTTGATTGGTTTTTCAGGGTGGCAACTGTATTTCACTATATTCCTGAGCTTATGCTGAATCACTGCTTTATTTGCAATGAATGGGGCCTTTCCAGCCAATGCCTTGCGGCAATATATCAGCATGGAGCTCGGCAGTAAAGGTTGTACAATAGCATGCACAGTAACTTAGTGTCAGAGTCCACTTCCTTTTTTCGACTTACTACAAACTTTGTTGGTTATAAAGCCAATGGGGATTTGGTATCCTGTAATATAATTTATCAAATCGTGATGTTAGTAGGTTCATTCTTCTTGCTTTGAGAGTAACATTGAGATAAAGGTCAGGATAATATTTACCTATCCTTGATGAGAGGATAAAATTGAGAAACTGCACTCAATTGTGTGGATTGGAGTAGGAATGGAGAAGGAAGATAATAAAATGGGGAAAAGTGTAAAAGAAAAGCATTCAGAAAGTTTTCAGTAAAGAATCAACAGCATGTGTATCTCAGCGGTGAGTGTGGTGCGGTTTCTCTTCATTTTGTGGATGCTTGTGGTCATGTGAGTGGTTCATTCTTCTTGCTTTGAGAGTAACACTGAGATAAAGGTCAGGATAATATTTACCTATCCTTGAGAGGATAAAATTGAGAAACAGCACTCAGTTGTGTGGATTGGAGTAGGGTTGGATAAGGAAGATAATAAAAGGGGGGAAAGTGTCAAAGAAAAGCATTCAGAAAGTTTTCAGTAAAGAATCAACAGCATGTGTATCTCAGCGGTGAGTGTGGTGCTGTTTCTCTTCATTTTGTGGATGCTTGTGGTCCAGCTCTGTAGACTGACTGACAGGCAAAGTGATGGAGATGCCAAAGCAAGCAAGCAACCAGGAGGTAGGAGGTTTGAGTAATTTAAATATATGTCCATTGATAACCTGAATACCAGAAAAGTGAAGAAAGTGATTGTGATCTTCGACAGCTCTGCTCCGGTTTAATATGTATGTTTCTTTCCACTGACCTAGCGGCTGTACCCAAACTCCTGCATTCCCTCTCTAAGCGCTTCAGTAGAACTCTTTCTCCCTCTCTTTCTGGTCCTCCTTCTCTCCCTTTGCTGGGCAACATGCTGGACGTTGCCCAAGAACATCTACCCATCCACCTGACTTCACTGGCACGTCGCTATGGAAATATCTATCGGCTCAACTGTGGCAACACAAGTAATTATTCTTTTTATTCCATTTCCATGATAGCAAAACTGGTGATATGAAGTCATATTATGTAAATGTAGAATTACATAAACTTCACTAAATAGAGGAGAGCAGGACAAGCTGTCACAAGGCTTACATGTTAATAACTATATGTTTTGAATCAATATTTTTTCTATATCTGCTCGGTAATAAAAATGAACACAATAAAACCACACATACATTCAAACAACAGTCAATTATAATGAAGCTATAATTGGAATTGAAACATTAAACTGTGGTGTCAGGACAAGAATATTTGCTTGTCATTTTTGCTTTTCCATGAACAATTTTGTGGTTTGTAATTTTCTTGCTCTTTAAATTTATCTAAAAGCCTACATTAGGCCGTTTAAAGACAGGTTCTATACAATGCATAAAGCAGCAAAAATGTATCATTTTTCAGATGATACAAATAAAACAAAGTTTTACTTTTAGATATTTTTTTCTGATTAACATAAAACCAACCCTGAGAAATATTCAATGGACTAGAATGTGTGACCGCTATTGTAGTGTCAGTCTCCATTACATCATTAAAATCTGTTCATATCTTTTATTGTTTTTGCAGCCATGGTGATTTTAAATAATAGTGAGATCATCCGCGAGGCTCTGATCAAAAAATGGTCTGACTTTGCTGGGAGGCCTCATTCATATACCGGTAATTTAGTTCTATCAACTAGCCCAGCATGTTTATCTTTTCAAACAGACGGTCTGTATATCATATCTTATATGTGTTTCTTCTTGTACCTCAATCTTAGGTGATCTAGTATCAAGCGGAGGGCGAACCATTTCTCTGGGTGATTTCAGTGAGGAATGGAAGGCTCACAGGCGTGTGGCCCATAGTGCTCTGCTCCGCTGCACAAGAGATTCCCTGCACTCTGTCGTAGAGAAGCAAGCACACCATCTCTGCCAGGTATAGGACAGACACATACACTGGCTAATAATAATAATAATAATAATAACCAAATAATCCGTATGTAATCGGATTGACGGCTCAATTGGACTGAAAAGCCTTCATTTAAACACCTTATCGATCATTGAGCTCGCGATAGGGGGTGTGGTTATTCCTTGTTTAATATGATTGAGAGTGCATGTAAACACTCGAACGGATTGAACCCCGAAACTGAAAGACTGCGCATGTGCAATGCGCAGAAATAGTGTAATGACGTATGACGCACAGAAAGCGGATCTTCCTTTTGAATAAAGTGTTGTATAAATGCGTGTCCTGTCATTATAAAACCCTCCTTTCACTCGGCAACTGTGAAGTGGAGCAGGACAACCTTGCACCAGTCCTTGTTATGGATTCTCATTCACAGGCAACCCGTTTTGGGTACGGGGAGGGGCATTTTTACTGCGTGATAAATATGAGCAGCATGGCACAGCGGTTTATATGTATATTTATCCATAAATTAACTAAATATTAATTCTCTGTTAAAAACAAATAAAGAACCGTGTAGAGAGTGGTTATTATGTGCAAACTGAGACACTCTTTAGTTGTGCAGTGTAAACGCATGTAAAAAAATATTCCCCTTTTGAAGCTGGTGACCCTAACGCGCACTCAACCCAATCACTTTATTCACAGCGTTCATGTAAACACTAATCATACATCAATCGATAAATTCAGTCCGATTGAACCAAAAATTGTGCATGTAAACGTAGCCACTGATACATCCTTTATCATGATGGACACTAATTGGTCTCCAGGTCACAGGCTCAAGGTCAGAGGAGCAAGAAAATGTGAATGCACAGTTTAGGAAATGACAAGCACCCTCTGACACACACATTTACTTAGCTCAGGGGTTTTCAACCTTTTAGAACATGCGCCCCCCCCACCTTCTACGTTGTCTAATCACTCTCCATTCAAGTGTTCCTTTCTCTTTGGAGTTTTACAAGCTCCTGGTGCATAAAGAAGAACTGTAAAGTTGCAAAAGACTAAAGTTTCAAATCCAAAGAGTTATTCTTTATAAAAGTTAAGAGTCAGCACGCCTACCTAAAACGGCTCTTCTAACACCCCCACACATATCTACATCACTATGTGTAAATATTAGCATAATGCACCCCAAATGTGCACGCAAAGAAAGAAGACGTGGTTCAGGAACAGCAGTAGTGTTGAAGCAGCATGTCAGGGAGACACTTTGTGTTTCAGTGCAAAAGCACTTTATTTGGCCTACCGGAAGTAGATGCAATTAGGAATCATTGTTTAAAGGGTCATGTGATTCGATTTCAAGTTTTCCTTTCTCTTTGGAGTGTTCAAGCTGATTGTGCATAGATAAGATCCCTTAAGTTGCAAAGACTAAAGTCTCAAATCTAAAGGGATATTCTTTATAAAAGTTGACTTGTCCACGCCCTCCTAAAACGGCTGGTTCTAACACGCCGCCACATATCTACCTCACTATGTGAAATATTTGCATAATGCCGCCCAAATGTTCTCGCAAAGAAAGAAGGTGTGGTTTCAGAAACCGCAGTATTGTTGATGCAGTCATGTCAGGGAGACTCTGTGTGTTTCTATTCGAAAGCAAAAGCACTTTATTTGGCTTTACCGAAAGTAGATGCATTAGGAATCTTTAAGATTACTTACAAAAGAACAGCAATGCATTTTATGGACGATCGTTTTGTGAACCTTGGAGAGGAGGTAATTCTGATTTTGCTTTGACAATCTGGCACTTCTGAATCAGCCACTTTTATGTTTTGTTATTAGTTTAAGTATTGCTATTGACTGTTCAAATGCGGAGTTTTGCGCATCGTGTGTGTGTGTGTGTTGTGTGTGTGGTGTGTGTGTGTGAGAGAGGAGAGATAGAGAGAGAGAGAGAGAGACACAGGGTAACATCACAGTGGATTCAGCTGTCTTAACTGTGGCTTGTGTAATGCAAACACATACCAGCTTTATCACTGTATCTGTCACGCGACTCTGTTCCCCTTTCGGCTTGAACTGATGGTAAAACTAAGACATTATTAACTGTCTTGATATTACTTTGAAAGCTGAAGCTCGCGAATATGGAAAGGGGTGTTACATTTCCGACGAGTGCATGCGGTGTTCGGCCAATCACAACGCACCGGGTCAGCTGGCCAATCAGAACAGACTGCACTTGTCGGAAGGAGGGAATTTGAAGAAAACGAAGCGTTTGAGAGAGGCGGGGCACATAGGACCTACAATAATGTACAGTATTTGAAAAGAATGTGTTTTTTGAACATTAAAACATGTCACCATATTCTGTTACACCAAATACACAAGTAACGATCTTTAAAATAGTCATCATATTACCCCTTTAAGATTTATTTACAACCAGAACAGCACAACCCTGATGTTCAAATTTGTGCAACGCATTTTATGGAAGAGTACAAGGCTGGCTGTGCACAAAGGGTCAATTCTGACTTTGCTATGACAATCTGGCGGCTTTAAAATCAGTTACTGTATTACTGTTTTTTTATTAGTTTAAGTATTTGCTATTGACTGTTCAAATGCGGAGTTTTGCACGGCACAGAGTAACGTGTCGTGTGTGTGTGTGTGAGGGGAACAGGGTCACTTCACAGGAGAGTGAACTGCCTGTCAGAAATCATAGCACATCAGCTGTCTTAACCGCGGCTTGTGTCCTGCATCGTCACTGTGTCTGTCATGCGCGTTTATATGTCACAAGCTTCAAATCGGAACACAATGACTGGAAGCGCTTCTTCCCTCCTTTTATAGCAATCAGTCTGCTCTTACAATCGAATTAGTATGATAGTGATTTTACATGACTAGTACTCATTAACACTTTCACATGTGCTGCTGATATGATTAGTCAATTAATGTTAGCTGGTCATTTTGTGTCAGGATCAAAAGACTGTGAAATTTGTTTTTTTGTGTAAAGTTCATTTTTTGGGCCAATGAAGCTTTTAGTAATTATTTAAAAATGCATCTGATCACTCTACACAATAATCTAGAAACAATGTGAATGAACACCACAACAGCACAAGCAGCAAACTTTGCAAAACACAAAATTTATGTCACTGCCAAAACTTTTGGCCACAACTGTAACTAAGATGAATCCCCTAACATAAGTATAAGTTTTTCTTTGGGATGAACTTACTTTCATCCCTTGTGCTTTTGAAACAGGTGTTGTGGGACTACAACGGAAAATCAGTGGATTTATCTGAAGATTTCACTGTGGCTGCGAGTAATGTCATCACAACACTAACCTTTGGCAAAAGTGTAAATGATGTTTAAACATTATTCTACACAATATACTCACATGTATTCCTAATTTTACAGTCTCACTTGATAAACTATGCAATCTTTACCTTGTTGACAGTATGATAAGAGTTCAGTAGATCTGAAGAAGCTGCAGGACTCTCTGAATAAGATTGTGTCTCTCTGGGGTTCACCTTGGATCTCAGTGTTGGACTCCTTCCCTCTGCTCAGGGTAACACATTTGATTTTAACCCCAAAGTAGCTGGGTTTTAGAATTGGTTTGACCCAAGAACCCTTTCATTTGCAGCCTTTTTTTTCCTCATAGAAATTACCCAACCCTCCCTTCTCACGCCTCATGAAGGAGATAGCCAGACGCGATGAGCTGATAGGGAAACACATTGAGGAGTTCAAGGTAAGAATGAATGGTCAAATGATGCAAGTAATGATCAAACATAGATAACTAAATTTGCAAAAATACATTTAATCAAGTATAATTGTGTGATGTGTGCAGAAAAGTGACCATAAAGAAGGTGGCACAGTGACTTCCTCACTTCTGAAGAGCTTGGAACCACCACAAGGGGGAGCCAATCAGATGGTGAGGAGCAATGAAACATATCTGTTTGAACAACGCAGGGGTTGCCAATTCTGCCACTAAAGAGCCTTGGAACTAAACTCAGCAGAACAGTGGTCCTCCAGAAGAAAGCCATCTCAGGACCAGGGTTTCTCAAACTGGAGACCCAAAATGAAAATAATAAAATAATCTGTCCCTTCATAATGTTTTTCTAGAAACTCAATACGTAGCATTATAAATTGTCCAATGTTGTTAACCTATAAATAAATGCAAATATTGTTGTCTCCTCTACATAGACTCTGACAGACACCCATGTGCACATGACCACAGTGGATCTGCTAATTGGAGGAACAGAAACTACCTCTTCCTTGCTTAACTGGACTGTGGCCTTCCTTTTACACAGACCTGAGGTAATAAATTAAATAAAATTCTGTAATGTGTCTTCCTTCAAGTAGGGGTGCTCAATCCTAGTCATGAGAAGCTACTGCACCAGAGGAACCTTTTCATAGTTCCTAGAACTATTGGCAGAAGTACCCGCTTTTTGGCATATTCACACCGCAGGAACTAAGAACGGTTTTAGTTCTAGGTACTCTGTTTTTTTACTTCAGAGTAGGGTCTAAATCAGTTCTATAGGAACTATCAGTGATGTAAATGTACGCTGATTGGCTAAACACAGATGAAACCCGCGTTACCCAGCATTTTTAAAAAGCCATGTAACTATTTACTCCACACCATGAAAATTGGGTAATGGCATTAGAGCTACCTTTTTTCTGGACGTTGTTTTCTTTTCTCCGCCTCAATGATATGTACACACTGCAATTTGTCAAGAAGATTTAGTCTCTTAGTGCCACATTTAGCTGTTTCTTTGAAGCACATTGGTCATTTATCTTCATCTCCTGTTATCAACGAAACCCACGACACACCACAAAAACAGCATCATTTTGCTGAATGTTTGCTGTCAGGCCGCGTTAGAGTTCCTTGCTGCCAGTAGCGAATGCCACCTGAAAACTGGCCCAATGGAGAAATTGTTTCTCTGTTCTCTAATAACTAATGCCCTTTCGCACGGGCGCTTTAGTGTCCAGAACTAAACGTAGACAGGTACTAAAGTACTGGGACGATTTTGCTCGAACTATTTCCCAGTACCATTTAAAGGGTGGGGGGGGAGTGGGGGGGGGGGGGTGCATTCGCACCGCCAGTGTGTACTAGATGACGTAAGCCGGTCGACAGCGACGTCATTTGTGCGCGGCGTTCAACAACGAAAACAAAGAAGAACAACATTAACAACAGGAGGATGGAGGACGCTGTGATCGGAGCTGTGTTTTTGTTGTTTCTCGCTGGTTTCACAATAATGGACATGGAAAGTCGATGTATATGTAAAGCGATTGAAAGAACGGAAAGGAGGGCTAAGAATCTCCAACGACAACTGGCAGTGCGACATTTGCTACAAGTGCCTGCACTTCAACATCCGTCCATCTATCGCTGTTCTCCAAACTTGCGAAATAAGTTGACAATGTTTACAGTATGTTTACACAGTGTTTTAAATCATCGTGGGTAAAGGTGTTTTCGTACGCGTTTGGCCAATCAATGTCTACTTACGTCACGATTAGTACCAGTTGTGCTGGTTAGACCCTGCTCCGGAGTAGGAGCTAATTTGGTTCTCGAAAAAGGCATTCCGGTACTAAAATCACACCCAGTCCTGGCGGTGTGAAAACGCCAAAAAGTGGGTAGTTCCACAATTACTTCTGGTACTATGAAAAGGTTCCTGCGGTGCGAAAGGCCCTAATCATCCGGTCTAAAGCCCTATGTTGGAGCTAAACTCTGCAGGACATTGGCTCTCCAGGAGCAGGATTGGACACTCCTGTGGCATGTTACACAACGCTAGTTGAACAAACTCTGAGCTTCAGAGTAGGTTTAGAGTTGACAAAACCAAACAAATCCATCCTGGTTTAGATCAGATTCAGGGGGTCACAACACTATCTATAAACCTATAGACTATAAACTTTCTCAGCTCCGTTTCTTGAGACCACTTCCCTGCAGAGTTAAGCTCAAACCCTGATCAAACTCACCTACCCGTGATTTTCTAATGATCCTGAAGACTTTGCTGCGTTCCCGTTCACATTTTTATGCCCTTCACTCGCTAACTTCCCTCCATCTCGTTTACTCGGATGTACGTTATTGATTATGTTGCATGAGTGCCCAATACTGGCGGAACCCTTGGAATGGGCTGAATTGGAACGTCCTAAGCCCTTGATCACTTAGGCCCTGTCCCAAATGGAACACTTCATGTGCACAAGTCTTACGGATTTACTATGGCCGCCGCGTGCGCGTGCCCGTTAAGTCCACGAGACCGTAGGGTGTGCAATTTGTCATTTTAGCATTCAGAAGGGTCCTCGTGAGTGCCCCCTTTGCGGCCGTTATGCACCCTCGATCCGCACTTCTTTTACTTTTGCGAGCCCGCCGGGGTAGAGCTCTGCAGGGCAGACTTCTATACCCCGACAGGTCAAAGCGGCATTATGTCACGAAATGTGGACACAGAGTAAGACCGCATGGTTAGGTTGCCATTTTGAACGGGCCTTTAGAATCCACTATGGAGTTGGTTTATTGTTTACATGTTTCTCCTTACGAATATGTTTGGGGCAGCATTCTATATGTATATAGATATGCTTGGGCTGTTATAAATGTAAAAAAGAAAAAGAAAAAAAAGTTGTTTGGGGTGGGGATAAATTAAACACGATCTGCGATGACATCATAGTCGTGTTGCATTGTGGTCTACAGAGCGGCCTGAAGTGTGCATTTGAAGCAGACTCGCTCCCTCTGTCAAAATTGAGGGGTTGAGGGTATGTCCATGTAAACTTCCCTCGTCCACTTGACGAAGTGGAATGCACTTCAAAATGGCAGTGGGGATTCCCCCGAGGGTAAGTGCTTAGGGAAGTTTGCTAGTGAGTGTCTAAAAGTGAACTGGAACGCAGCCTTGTTGCGCTTGAAGGCGAGTTTGATCAGGGTTGGAGCTCAACTCTGCAGCGCATTGCATCTCCAGGGCAAGATTTGAGGAACCCTGCGATAATAACTCAACTCATGGTTTGATCCAGAGTTTGTGACACACCTAAAAAAAAACAAATCTTAATTCTTTAAACAAGCTTAAACACCAAAAAAAAAAAATTTCATTTAAAAACTAAACTCAAGTTTACTTGGGTAGCCACTGAAACCGGCTTCATCAAATAGACCACAGATCTACAAGTGTATAAAAAAACATTCAGCAAAAGCAAACCATGTTTCCATTCTCTTGTCGTCCAGGTTCAGAATAAAGTGTATGAGGAGCTGTGTGGTGTGCTGGATGTGCGGTACCCTCAGTATAGTGACCGACACAGACTGCCATATCTGTGCGCTCTGATCAACGAGATGTTAAGACTTCGACCTGTAGCTCCCCTCGCCGTGCCTCACAGAGCCATACGAAACAGCAGGTGAGCATCAGTGAAATCACAGTGCTGTGATACTTCATGATTAATTTCAACTCAGTTCGTCATCTCTAGTGACGTATGCATTACGGTTTGTCATGATTTTTCTGAGATCTGACTCTGAACTGCTCTTGACAGATCACTGTGTGGTTAAGTTGACTAATGAAATTGACTGTGTGTGAGGCTTTGTTTTGGAAAAATTAATGCGTTTGTCATTTATTTTGCATTGTCCTGTTTTTTGGTGTGAAATTAAGTATTGTGGCATGAGTGTGTGACCCAAATGTGTGAAAGTTGAAGTTGAAAGCTGAACTTTGTGCATTCTGGGATTTCTTTTGGTACAAACATGCAACAATACCTTAAAATTTGGCCAAAACAAAGTCATTTATGACAGCATAATCAAGATGCCTACTTTTTGGAACAGCCTCTTCTTTGTAGGCATGGCATCCTTATGCTGAATCCTTAATGCTGCCTCTGTAGGCTGCTCACTGGGTTTTGAAACAGATCAATTTAACAAAGATTTAAACAACTGTGCTGCATTAATGTGTAAGTTAGATTCCTGTAAGAAATTCATACAGTCCTCTGTTTAGTATTGCAGGCCATTTCATCCCCAAGAATACAATAATCATTCCTAATCTGTATGGTGCTCACCATGATCCAGAGGTCTGGGATGATCCATACAGCTTCAAACCAGGTACAATCCACACATTTTCCATCTTTTATAATTAGCATATTTACATAGTACATATTCCAGTGCTCATTAACAGTGACAGTGAATCTGATTTATTGCAGAACGCTTTTTGGAAGGTGGTGGCGGGTCCCTTCGTGCCCTGATTCCTTTTGGAGGAGGGGCCCGACTGTGTCTGGGAGAGGCAGTAGCCAAAATGGAAATGTTTCTTTTCACAGCCTATCTGCTGCGAGACTTTCAGTTCCTACCTGCCAGTAAAGAGGAGCCTCTGCCTGACCTGCGAGGTGTCGCCAGTGTGGTTCTTAAAGTCAAACCATACACAGTTATAGCACACCCAAGAGAACAGTAACAGGTTATGAATAGTGTGCCGCAGGAATGAGTCCTAAAACCCAGATACAAACTGACATTTTATAACTTCCCACTCCATTATCCCAATGTTAATGGGTTTTTTTTTTTAAAGGGGTCATATGACATTTCTAAAAAAAAAACATTATTTGGTGTATTTGGTTTAAAGTTAAAAAAACACATTATATTCCACATAATTTACATTATTGTTTCTCCTCTATGCCCCACCTTTCTGAAACGCATCGATTTTTACAAAGATCATCGGTCTGAAAAACGAGGTGTGCCAGCTATCCAGTGCGTTGTGATTGGCTGAATACCTCAAGCGTGTGACGGAAAAGTTACGCCCCTACCATACTGTGATGGCGTTGCCGGGGTCATGAGAACACACCAATAAAACCCATTATAAAGAGGATTTGTTGCATCCAGTGGTTGGGACAAAATTACTGATTATAATGAATTATACTGTCTTTTTACACGTTGCATTGCATCACGCCACGTAAACATAAAACCATGTCTGCATTTGAGTTGGTTTTTGGGGATCGGAGAAATTACAAACAAGCGCTACTCTACACTGCTCAAAACTCGCGTTAAAATCGCCAGTGGCAAATTCTTTAAATATAAAAAACATCAGAACCGTCAGACTGTCCTTGCAAAGTTTGAACTGCAACCCTTTATAGCACAGCTGTGCACAGGGAGCATGTAGGTAACCTTACTCTGACGGTTCAGGAAACAGTCCTCCATTAAAAGCGCGACACATATCTGAATATTTGGGTTGAACTTTTCTGGAAAAGTGTTGTAAATACAACCCTGTAACACTGATTTAGTGGTGTTGTCTTTTGGAAGACCAAAGAAAGTAGTTCCGCTTTCACAACAAAACACACAGCGTGACACATGGCGGGTTTGAGTGAGCGGCTGCTGGCGTGCTAGAGTGAGGAATGGCCGGCGGGCTAGAGAACGGCGCGGATTCGACAAAGGGGCTGCCGGCGGGCTTGCGGCAACCACATGTGACACCCCCGGGCTGGACTCCGCTTCATCCACAGCGAAAGCCGATCCGGCGATCCACAGCGCAAAGTGATGTATTTCCTCAGCGACCAGCACGGATCAGCTGCATGCATGATGAAGCGATATCGTCCTCTTTGGAAGGCCAAACAAAGTATTTTCGCTTT
The DNA here is from genome assembly GCA_018155175.1 of Sinocyclocheilus anophthalmus. NCBI lineage: Eukaryota > Metazoa > Chordata > Actinopteri > Cypriniformes > Cyprinidae > Sinocyclocheilus > Sinocyclocheilus anophthalmus. The sequence continues at coordinate 97,816 of JADLZN010001381.1, read as the reverse complement.
CACAATGAAACAGCGCCTTCACGACATGGCGGCGGAGGCGGCAACAACAATACTACAAGCGCGAATAAAAGTTATGCATTCTTTCTTTGCATGAACACTTGGGCGGCATTATGCAAATATTTCCAAATAGTGACGTAGACATGTGGGGACGTGTTAGAACGAGCCGTTTTAGGAGGGCGTGGACAAGTCTTAACTTTATAAAGAATATCTCTTTGAATTTAAGACTATAGTCTTTGCAACTTTACAGATCTTACAGAGCTTGTAACACTCCAAAGAGAAAGGAAAAATTGAGATTGCATCATATGACCCCTTTAATAGGTTTTTGGTTAAATGCCTAAAATAAGGTCTGTGGTTAACACAAGCTCAAGATTTTTTCACATTTTATTCTACAGCATAAAATACATCAGTAATACCCTACTCCAGTGGCGAGCAGTGACTTTTGACCGGGTATGCTGAGTGATAAGAGTAAAAAAAAATATTGCAAAGTAACGTTGCAACCTTGTAAACAATAATAAAATCAGAGAAGGACTTCAACCGTAAGCGACACGAGCATACGCAAAACAAAGCGAACAACATGATGTTTGTTATTATTAAAATTTCTATAGCTCACGTTTTTTTTTTTTTTTAAATGTTCGTTAGGCAAAACATGACCGTCAATTTATCTTAAATACGTGTCTATGGCCCAACCAGTCGGAAGCAGTGGCCTTTAAAATTTGCTTTGCTGAGAAAAACCCGCTTATACCGTTCCTGTTTTCTGCTGGTTAGAGAAAGAAGAAACGCAGTGAGTGCCAGCGCCAACTCCTCATCCTCACCCAATGGTGCAATTTACCGCGTGCCAAGACTGCGAGTGATCATTGTATTCGATTGTCGGTTTTTTGTGTGGTTCTTTATTGAACTAGCACATTTTTTCCGCTGTGGCCTGTGCAGCCGCTCAGGAAATTACTCGTGCCGAAAGGTTGTTTTCACACAGACCAAGCAAACACACTGTGAGCAACCGTGTCACAATATATGTATAGTCTTTGGCATAGCACCAGAGCGGGGCGAGAACAAAGCTCGGAGAATCAGATTCGCCACGGAGCTTCGCCATACACGTAGATTAGCGAAATGATGCCGTTTGGCAAATATAAATAAGTGTTTTGAACATACTTATCTTACACGTCTCAACGCTTTAAGGGGCATTCAAATGATAAGGGATCAACTTATATTCATGTTTATATGAATTATCCCGTGAAATTATTCTCTCAAATGGTCTGGGTATGCGGAGCATTCACAGCTTATATAGACAGAACGCCACTGCCCTACTCATGATTTTGTTAAGCTTTTATGTGTCTTGTAAAAGGTGTTGCTATCAAGTGTCTAAATGGGACTACAGAGGTTGTCAGGAACATTAAACGGCATCACGCCACACTAGAAAACTCATCAAATCTCTAGTCCACTTTTAAAGCCTTGTTGCGTTTATTGCATGACAATTCTAACTCAAACTTTCCAACTTGTAGATATTAAATAAAGACTGCAAGAGCTGTAGGAAACTTAAGAGTGGTGATGCTGAAGCCATGTGACCGTAGTGTAGTTTTTTTATAGCTTAATTTTAGCTTTTTACTTTTGGCGATTGTATTTAGGCTTCAAAATTCAAAAACATTGCGTTCATTGGTAATCTGAACAAACGTGTAGGAATCATACACTGGTCACAGACCTTATTTTCTAACTATCCAAAAGACATTAGAAAATTCCTGCTGACTTGTTGTCGAGGGAAACAAGGTGATGCTATCTTCCAGGTTATTGCCCTATAAAAAATGTCATCCCTGCACTACTCTTTATATAATTGTTTTAACACCCTGTATTTTTTCGTATGTATTTTAGGTCACACATCACATAATTTTTAGAATATTGTTTAACAATGGAAGTCCTATTGTTGACTACACTACAGTTCATTGGTTTTTGTAAGATTTTGTCATTATTATTGTGCGTAAACATGGTGATGAGTTAGGCCTATGTAATTTTTTACACTAATAAAACACAAACTTTCAAGAATTTGAAACAAAATGTACAAAAACGTTTGAGTTAATAATAAAGATGATACCTTGAGATATTTGTGTTGGTCGGTGCCCGATCTTGTCCCTCCTCTCTCTCTGCCGGTTCACTTTCTGTCAACTTACTGTAATGTCCAAAATAAAGGCATAAAAATGCAACAAAAAAAATAAATTCATCAAAGATATTCTTGATTCCTAAAGATGCACTCAGTATTTCCCACACGACAAATAATATATAGGGTACAATGGGACTAAAGGCACACCCTAAGAAAAAAATGTGCTTTTCACAACGTCCAAAGTGTACAGGTGCATCTCAATAAATTAAAAAGTTGTGGAAAAGTTCATTTATTTCAGAAACTCGTGTATTAAATAAATTCAAATACTCTGTATTAAATAAATTCAATGCACACAGACTGAAGTAGTTTAAGTCTTTGTTCTTTTAATTGTGATGATTTTGGCTCATATTTAACAAAAACCCACCAATTCACTTCTCAACAAATTAGAATACTTCATAGACCAATAAAAAAAACATTTTTAGTGAATGTTGGCCTTCTGGAAAGTATGTTAATTTATTGTACAGGTACTCAATACTTGGTAGGGGCTCCTTTAATTACTCCTCAATTCAGCGTGGCATGGAGGTGATCAGTTTGTGGCACTGCTGAGGTGGTATGGAAGCCCAGGTTTCTTTGACAGTGGCCTTCAGCTCATCTGCATTTTTTGATCTCTTGTTTCTCATTTTCCTCTTGACAATACCCCATAGATTCTCTATGGGGTTCAGGTCTGGTGAGTTTGCTGGCCAGTCAAGCACACCAACACCATGGTCATTTAACCAACCTTTTGGGCTTTTGGCAGTGTGGGAGGTGCCAAATCCTGCTGGAAAATTAAATCAGCATCTTCAAAAGCTGGTCAGCAGAAGGAAGCATGAAGTGCCCCAAAATTACTTGGTAAACGGGTGCAGTGACATTGGTTTTCAAAAAACACAATGGACCAACACCAGCAGATGACATTGCACCCCAAATCATCACAGACTGTGGAAACTTAACACTGGACTTCAAGCAACTTGGGCTATGAGCTTCTCCACCCTTCCTCCAGACTCTAGGACCTTGGTTTCCAAATGAAATACAAAACTTGCTCTCATCTGAAAAGAGGACTTTGGACCACTGGGCAACAGTCCAGTTCTTCTTCTCCTTAGCACAGGTAAGATGCCTCTGACGTTGTCTGTGGTTCAGGAGTGGGCTAACAAGAGGAATTTCGACCAACGGTAGCCAAATTCTTGACACGTCTGTGTGTGGTGGCTCTTGCTGCCTTGACCCCAGCCTCAGTCCATTCCTTGTGAAGTTCACTCAAATTTTGCTTGACAATCCTCATAAGGCTCTGTTGGTTGTGCATCTTTTTCTTCCACACTTTTTCTGTTAACATGCTTGGATACAGCATTCTGTGAACAGCCAGTTTTTTTTGGTAATGAATGTTTGTGGCTTACCATCCTTGTGAAGGGTGTCAATGATTGTCTCATGGACAACTGTCAGATCAGCAGCCTTCCCAATAATTGTGTAGCCTAGTGAACCAAAATGAGATTTTGAAGGCTCAGGAAACCTTTGCAGGTGTTTTGAGTTGATTAGCTGATTGGCATGTCACCATATTCTAATTTGTTGAGATAGTGAATTGGTGGGTTTTTGTTAAATGTGAGCCAAAATCATCACAATTAAAAGAACCAAAGACTTAAACTACTTCAGTAATCGTTATTTAATACACAAGTTTCACAATTTGAGTTGATTACTGAAATAAATGAACTTTTCCAAACATTCTAATTTATTGAGAGCACCTGAGATTGCAGAAAAAATATATACGTTGTATTGAACATTATTGGAGCAACAGATTTTGTGTGAAAATTAATCATACAAGTCGTTTATTTTGTTTAAAAATCTTATAAATGTATGAGGTGGCAAGGGGGGCCTTTTACCCCACACAGGGGGTAAAAGGCTGGGGTAAAAGTCACATGGAATTGATACAATACTTCAACTAAAATAATGTTTTTTTAAATAATGTCTAAGTTAATACTTGTTCAAAACAACCACCTTAGCAAAGTTGTTTACTATTGTCTGCTTATTTTTGATAGATAAAATATTTTTGTTAAAAAGTATAGGTGTGATTAAAATAGATTATATAAAAACTATTTTAAAATACGAAACAAAATCATTAAAAAAAAATAGAAAACATGAAGGAGAGCCTATAATACTTTAATACAGATTTCAGTTAGGTAAAACAAATTCTAGTTAGTATATGAATAATAATCTTGTTTATTTAACCAGGGTGATTATGTCTAGATGGACACCCAACATCTATAGGATATTTACCATCTGAATCTAAACCATGTCTGTCAACACTGGAAAAGTCAGCCTCTATTCATTATCAGGTTAATTCATGTGCTTAGCCCCAACAGCAGGGGCGTTTATACCCCACATGCCATTGATTTCTTGTCGTTATTTAAAAAACTGTTGCTTTTAATATGTTAAAACAAAACTGAAAAATCATAAGAGGACTTATTGTCTCAAAATATATCGCATTTTTAGCGCTTTCATTTGCTTTAAATCTACCAACATGTTTTTTTTTAAAAAAACATTTTCAATACGGGTGCATTTCAATAAATTATAATGTCGTGGAAAAGTTCATTATTTCAGTAATTCAACTCAAATGTGAAACTCGTGTAGTATAAATTCAATGCACACAGATGGAAGTAGTGTAATCTTTGGTTCTTTTAATTGTGATGATTTGGGCTCACATTTAACAAAAAACCCACCAATTCACTATCTCAAAAATTAGAATATGGTGACATGCCAATAAGCTAATCAACTCAAAACACCTGCAAAAGGTTTCCTGAGCCTTCAAAATGGTCTCAGTTTGGTTCACTAGGCTACACAACAATGGGGAAGACAACTGTCCAGAAGACAATCATTGACACCCTTCACAAGGAGGAGGGTAAGCCACAAACATTCATTGCCAAAGCAGCTGGCTGTTCACAGAGTGCTGTATCCAAGCATGTTAACAGAAAGTGAGTGGAAGGAAAAAGTGTGGAAGAAAAAGATGCAAAACCAACCAAGAGAATCGCAGCCTTATGAGGATTGTCAAGCAAAAGTGATTCAAGAATTTGAGTGAACTTCACAAGGAGTTGGACTGAGGCTGGGGTCAAGGCATCAGAGCCACCAAACACAGACGTGCAAGGAATTTGGCTACAGTTGTCGTATTCATCTTGTTAAGCCACTCCTGAACCACAAACAACTTCAGAGGCGTCTTAACTGGGCTAAGGAGAAGAAGAACTGGATGTTGTCCAGTGGTCCAAAGTCCCTTTTTTAGATGAGAGCAAGTTTTGTATTTCATTTGGAAACCAAGGTCCTAGAGTCTGGAGGAAGGGTGGAGAAGCTCATAGCCCAAGTTGCTTGAAGTCCAGGTTTAAGTTTCCTCAGTTTGTGATGATTTGGGGTGCAATGTCATTTGCTGGTGTTGGTCCATTGTGTTTTTTGAAAACCCAACGTCACTGCACCCGTTTACCAAGAAATTTTGGAGCACTTCATGCTTCCTTGCTGCGGACAGCTTTTTGAGATGCTGATTCATTTTCAGCAGGAATTTGGCCACTGCCACCACTGCCAAAGCACCAACAGTTGGTGACAGCCCAGGTGTGGTGTGCTTGGATGGCAGCAAAACTCACCAGACTGAACCCCATAGAGAATCTATGGGGTATTGTCAGAGTCTGTGTGCATTGAATTATTTAATACACGAGTTTCACAATTTGAGTTGAATTACTTAAATAAATGAACTTTTCCACGACATTTAATTTATTGAGATGCACCTGTATTAGATCAAGCAAGCACAAAATCAACTTTGCGCTGCTGCCCGCGATCGCGTCAAGGATCATCTAGTGATAGGTCGTTCTTGACCGATTCGAATCTTTAATGTGACTCGGGAAGATCGAGTCGTCTTGGGGAGTGATTCGTTCAGTCGCGCATGCGCAACATCCTATAGGGTATGAGGTCTGTATGGAATTCTGCGCAATCTCAAGTTGACTACTTATAACCCCACTTAAAGTATTACTCGTTGGGAAAAAAAGTAGAAGAGTAGGCAAGCTTTGGGACATAATATCACGTCACACAACTGCGTCTTTAATGCACGCTCTGTCGCTTAGATACACGCACCCTGTCACTGTAAACTGGCCTGTCAATCATCTTGTCACAGTTAACATCCTCCACATTTCATTTCATTTAACTTCCTACTGTACTGGAGAGAAAAGAAGTAGCTCGTTGATCTGCCAGTCGCGGGTCTTTCATGCTGAGAACTCTGCTCATATTTTCTGCATAATGATGCATTTAAAAGTTAATGACCAAACGGTTGCTGTTGCAGATGAAATATAGCACAGATAACATTAAATAAATATTTTTAACAGGTTAAATGTTAATTATTAGTAGTAACTCAAACCCCTTTTTGTAAACCTCCCTACCTAACCATCGATCGTGCGCATCCGCCATGTTTGTCGTTTTTTCTAATGCGTTTTATTCGTGTTTGTAGTTCTGGACCGAATTCTTCGCCAAAGCGCAATGGATTGTGGGTAATATTAGCCATTAGAGTGTGCGTGTATCCACACTTCAAAAATCGACCTGAAATAGTAGAATAGGACTTTTGGCATACTCTTTTCAACAAACTATGCTTTGGGACACACTTATTCTAATCTCACATACTACTTAGGATGGATAGTATGAACATTGAGACACAGGTTAGTCAAGTAGTTCACCTGTGCATCACGTGACAGCCCATAAGCTTAACTCAGCTGTACACTCACTACTCACATGGAGCAAAGCTCATTTCTTCAGTGTGGTCAATGAAAAGTTATAATAAAATATTACAAAATGTGAGGGGGTACTCACTTCTGTGAGATACGTATATACTATATAATATATTATATATATATCTATTATAATTATATATTTATATATATATATATATTATATATATTTATATATATAACTATAATATATATTAGACTGTGCGGTATTTCGGTATTAATGCGATATATCACAATATAATGAATATGCACGATATGTATAGTGGGTAATTCAAAACATACCGAGAATAATTAGTATTACAACTGATACAGAATTTCGTGAATGCATTTTAGGATTACTTTTGCCATAAGCTGGGTCACGTGGGACATGGAGGAACATGGGGGGGTTCAAATGAAGAAAGGATGGAGAAATGGGGATGGAATAGATGTGACCTTGAAGTGAATCCATTTAATCACCATGTCTAAGGTGATTTCAGTGGAAAATAAAACTAAAATTGTATTTTGCCCATTGTTTTAAGAATATTGCCTAAAGTTAAACTATTTTCCCCACTGTCTGAAATATTTACATGCTTGGAGTACTGAGCTCTTAGATTTAGCAACATGCTAGCACCAAACTCAATTGGAATTATTTGTTCTTTGAGTTTCACACGAGGAGCTCTGTCTACAGTATGTAAACTGTTACTTATAAGGATTCCATTTCAGTTAGGATACTGTCTATCTAGACAGTAGACAGCAGTGCAGCTCACTAGGTTTTGTCACTGAGCTGATGTGTTTCAAAATGTTGTAAACACGCTATCTGAATGATTCAATATGTCTGTTTGTGGTGCCACTGATTGAATTCAAACCTCTAGAGACATCAATTTGCTGTGTGCACTTCTCTTACACTCCCCCTCCCATTAGCGTTATACATTAACGTGGTCTAGGCCAATCCACATTGCCTAGACGACTGGCTCCTTTTGCCTATTATATTAGGGCTAATGGATGACACCTGTATCCTGCTGCAGAACATAATGCACTATTGTAGTGTATTAGCAGATGTACTCATGCATTCCTTACAGTTCAGATGGCATTTGTATTAACCCTCTGGGGTCTGAGGGTGTTTTGGGCCCTGGAGAAGTTTTGACATGTCCTGACATTTGTGCTTTTTTCAGTTGCTAATAAACATTTTAATGACTAAGTTTAGTAGCACCATAATCAGCACAAACTGGGCTACAATAATATGTGAGCAGCATGTATGTATGTGATTGTGTTTTTGAGAAAAAAACGTTTATATATGCATGCTTAGTGAAAATCTACAATTTTAAAGTCTCTTAAATAAGGCCATAAAACACATACAGAACAATTGTTCACAGGACTATTGAGAACAGATCTTGAAGTCTAGAATTTTTTCATCAGAATGATGTGAAAATCATCTTGTTTACTCACTCACAGAAAACAATATATTGATTTAAATTTTCTAAGACACTTTTTGTGTAGAAAAGGAATATGCGAGGGGGCGTGAATGGTCATGTATAATGATGCGATTCACACCTGAGAAGACAAAGGCCAGCATAATGAGCTGCATAATGAGGCTTTCAGTAAGGTGTGTGACTGAGAGGGAATTGCTACAAGAAATAATGAGGAAAAAAAAGAAATGTATCTATTTTTTTGTTTTTAGTTTATTTAGAATATATATAACTATAACATCATTTTGGGAGTGTGTGCATCACATGGTTTTAGCTGTGGTCCAGGTTCCTGTGCAGGCAGGAATCTCAGAGCCTGTGGAACATGTCAACGTCAGTCTCTGGTTTCCATGACCAAGTGGGCTGCTTATTTGCTTTGGCTCTCTTTGCAACAGGTTCTTTTGCACTGTTATTCTCACATCTGAAATAAAAAAGCAAGCATGCGGTTTACACAAACTACATAATTAACATTATTATGATGTTCACTGAAACTAGTACTAATTTATCGAAACAAAGAACACAATTACCACATAGCAAACATATTTTACCATGAAGTAACTAAATCAAATGAAACTAACATCTGTAAAATAGTGAATTCACACTTACTCAAACGGAAGTTGAAAACTCTGAACGAGTGCCCTTCAGTGAGAGATGGCCGGTGAAGGAATAAAGGGTGATAATAATCTGCTACGAATATAAAGGGTCAAATAATCGCTCGAATAATAAAGGGTTGATCATAATCGCTGCGAAAAAGGTGATAATATCATGCGATAAAGGGGTGAAAACTCACTGCGCATAAAGGTTGTAATAATCGCTGCGAATAAAGGGTTGCTAATACTCGCTGCCCGAAAAAAGGGTTAAGAATAATCGCTCGAATTAAATGGCTTCATAATCATCGCCTACGATAAAGGGTTTGCTAATTAATCGTGGCGAATATAAAGGGTTGATAATAACGCTGCGAATAATTATAAAGGGTTGATAATATCACTGCGAATAAATAAAGGGTTGGGATAAAATTAAAATCACTGCGAATTAAAGGTGATCATATCACGGCGAATAATGGGTTGATAATAATCGCTACGAATAATGGGTTGATAATAATCGCTACGAATAATGGGTTGATAATAATCGCTACGAATAATGGGTTGATAATAATCGCTACGAATAATGGGTTGATAATAATCGCTACGAATAATGGGTTGATAATAATCGCTGCGAATAAAGGGTTGATAATAATCACTGCGAATAAAGGGTTGATAATAATCGCTGCGAATAAAGGGTTGATAATAATCACTGCGAATAAAGGGTTGATAATAATCGCTACGAATAAAGGGTTGATAATAATCGCTACGAATAAATGGTTGATAATAATCGCTGCGAATAAATGGTTGATAATAATCGCTGCGAATAAAGGGTTGATAATAATCGCTACGAATAAAGGGTTGATAATAATCGCTACGAATAAAGGGTTGATAATAATCGCTACGAATAAAGGGTTGATAATAATCGCTGCGAATAAATGGTTGATAATAATCGCTGCGAATAAATGGTTGATAATAATCGCTGCGAATAAATGGTTGATAATAATCGCTGCGAATAAATGGTTGATAATAATCGCTGCGAATAAAGGGTTGATAATAATCGCTACGAATAAAGGGTTGATAATAATCGCTACGAATAAAGGGTTGATAATAATCGCTACGAATAAAGGGTTGATAATAATCGCTACGAATAAAGGGTTCATAATAATCGCTACGAATAAAGGGTTGATAATAATCGCTGCGAATAAAGGGTTGATAATAATCGCTGCGAATAAAGGGTTGATAATAATCGCTACGAATAAAGGGTTCATAATAATCACTGCGAATAAACGCTACATAATAAATAATTAAAAGTGTAGTCGCTACGAATAAACATTTGTGAATATTCGCTACAAATGGTTTATAATAATCGTTACCAAATGACTCGTTAAATGTTCGAATTGTTCGAATCATTCTTTATTCTATTAACTCTAATCGTGTCGTCTTGACAGATGAATATGGTCAAATAATGGAGGATGCAGTTACCAGGCCTCATAAACCTGTATTCCTTATTAATTTCGAGCAGCAAATGAGAGGTAATGATAATAACAATCCACAGTTACAGTGTGACAATCACTATTTTTCATGTTTGAAAATATTCCAATATTACTCAGAATTGAGCAATATTACATTTTTAGCGTCATGCAAATGCATTAATCTGATTGTCATAAAAACATTAAAACAGCGTTTTATAAAAATGTTAGTAGTCAGAACTTGGACTATTAATCTGGAATTAATGGAATATTCACAGTGAATTAATGCATTATGTGAATCTCTAAACAGAAGGTGTAAAAGAAATTGGGAATTTCCTGTGGGTTTTTAGAAATAGTTTTAAGAGTTGTTAGCTTTGGATTTATAAATTCGTTTTTGTTATAAACATTACTTGAAGATATTTTTACCTTTTGTTCTACAAACACAAAGTAATGCTTCAAATCGATTTTTGAGGCCGCTGTTTTTTAAAAAATAAATGAATTACTAACAAGTCGTTGTATTATCAGAATATTAATAATTCCAAAAATAATGTGCTTATCAGTGTTGCAGGCTGCTTAAGGTTTATAAGTGTTAAGTTTGTAATACTGAATAAGGAATCATTCCCTTTAGTAGGGATGCTGGATCTAGCTTGTGTGCTAAGTTGTGTTTATTCTAAGTTATTTCATTGTTACCAGGCCGTTTTACTAACCAAAGGCAAGCTTCCCTTTCACACTGGAATATACTGGATAGTGAGGTTATAACCTTTTGTAGCCTATTATGAGCACTCCTTGCACTCCTTTCATTGCAGTGTGTGAATTTGTTGTGTGTCTGTAATGTGTGTTTTAACAGGTTTTTAAATATTAAAGTTTGACGTTGGTGATCTGAAAAAAGAATCTCCATGGCAGGTGAGAGCGTGTAACTTTCTTAAACCAAACTGAATTGTTAACATATTCAAGTACCATAGTATTTAAATGGTATTGTAAGGTATTTCAAGGAATTGCATGGTCCTATCATGGTACATGACCAAAGTACTATGGCATGTTTTATTAGTTTTGTTGGTGAACCAGGACTTTAATTTGTGTTTTTCCCCACAGAAAATAATTTCCCTCCTCTTCCACGGTTCATTCCACTGAAACCATGTTTTTACCAAGACTTCAACGAGATCCCAGACCACCAGCGTACATTGTGCAAACGACTGTATTACCTATGGATATGTACGTTGATAAAAATATTTCAGCATTTTTTATATAATTTTGTGATATTCTCAGTGCATGTAATTTTATGCTCATTGTGGTTGCCCCCCCCCCCCCCCCCCCCCCCCCCCCCCCCCCCCCCCCCTCTGCACTGAGTAGATTGCAATCAAGTGGCTTTATTTGCCATTAAAGTGTCACCTTTGTTTTCAGTGTAAACACTGAGAGAAACAGACACACAAAAACGTCTCAGGTTACTTATGTAACCATGGTTCCCTGAGTAGGGAACGAGACACTGCGTCCTCTAGGGGTCGCTATGGGGGAACGCCTCGTCGTGACCCGTGTCTGAAGCATACATTGAAAAAACACCAACTCGTTGGCCGGCGACAGCCATGACGTCACTACCGGTTCGCGACTCCAGTATAAATCGGCGCCGGGAGCTACACATCATTCACTTCTTCGTCTGAAGCTTGCGTCCGCAGCATGGCAAGAAACCTAGAGGACGCAGTGTCTTGTTCCCTACTCAGGGAACCATGGTTACATAAGTAACCTGAGACTTCCCTTTCATGGGAACTTCGAACTGAGTCCTCTAGGAGTCTCTATGGGAAACGGTAAACCCACGCCGCCATCTGAGGGGAGTGCAAGCCGAACCATGGCGAGCACTAAGAACCAACTCTACCATATTGCTATGGGAGTCGCCCCTGGGACGTTAGACGGCTGTCAGTGACGTTACTCCCTACGGCCAAAGGCCTAGGCTACATACCCCAAAATTACTTACCTGTTAGGGCCAGACTCCTTGGCCCGGGGTATAGCTCAAGGCTTGGAATCAGGAATAGTTTCCTTTAAGGGAATATGACCAAGAGCCTAGAATCATACTAGTCTTGGTCTGTCACACAGGGGCTACCGCACGTTTGTCTTGTGGTGAAGGAACTGTCTCAACAGATCCTTAGTAGCAATACCCTGTTAAGTAGGTATCCAGAGGATACATAGGAGTGGTGCCCAAGGCGGAACCGGGGTTTTAAACCACTCAAAAAGAGCACGAAGTCTTGCGCGTAGCTCTTACCATACAGGATTTTTAGAAAAGTGGGCAAAGCATAACGTGCACACTTACCACTTATGGGGATTTTTAGAAAAGTGGCAAAGCATAACGTGCACACTTACCAGCTATGTTGATTTTAGAAAAGTGGGCAAAGCATAACGTGCACTACACTTGCATACCGTTCTAGGGGTTCTCGTGGCACCCTGAAAAGGCAGCCTATAGATAAAAATAGCGTATCCCCAGACGCTATATCTACGGCTATAATGCTGGAGTGGCTAGCAGTAAATCTGTAGCTGGGGGAGCAACATCCAGCTCTCAATGGAGAAGGGAGCTCAACCTACAGCATGTTCCCATGGTGGAACAGCTAGCAGTTATTCAGCTGAGGGAGCAACACACTCAGTTCTCAATCCGAGACGGGGCTCGACCTGCAGCATGTTCCAAAGCTGGAACAGCTAGCAATAGTTTACTTAGCTGTGGGAGCAACACACCTAATTCTCATTCGAGAATAGGGCTCCCTACAGCCTGTTCCACTGCCGGAACGCTAGCCGTAGTTTACCTTGGCTGAGGGAGCACAAACCCAGCTCTCAACGCGAGGGGGCTCGACCTACAGCACGATCATTAGAAATCAGAAGGATAAGCGTACTGCAAGCTAGCCAAACTCCTCATTCCAGTAACCCTTTGATAAAAGGTGAGCATGGTCCTCAATACGACCCGAGTACAGCCCATGAGCGAGGAATCTAACTCCTCAAGAGGATTAACGCCGAAGAGACATATACTCACAATACCCCAATGGTGAGGGTGGTGATGCCTCCAGGGTATATCCTGGTGATCGGGAAAACACCCTCAGGGCGACCGGAACGGTATACCAGTCAGGGGTAGCATGAAAGCGTAAACCCCACCCGGCCGTCCAGGAAAGTTCTGCAGTGACACCGGGGGCCCTGATAATCACCAAAACTCCCCGCAGAACCTGTGTTTATAGCCGCAGATTCCGGAAAGTAGAACGAAACTTACTTCCTTCTGGACTATATCGACGAGTGAGATAAACACTGCTAGTCGAGCACCCGGTTTCTGAACCCATCACGGGAAACACTGCAAAGAAACTATCAGAAGGGTTATACTCACAACCACCATTTCCATAGCACATACATATATTTATATATACATATATTTAAACATGGATCGTACTCACCCACCACGGCTCCCGCGTTGGAGCTCTGTCCGGAACAGCCTCTAGACCGGACCTTCAGTAAGATGGTCACTATGAAGCCATAGGACCAACCAAAACATCATAGGTCCAGCTTAGGAGACTGTAATGCAGGAAATTCCTACATAACCTCGGTCAGGTGGAGTGCTGGTGTTTATAGGGGAATTAGGAAGGGGAAGAAAGGGGTAGATGTTACACCCCCTGAGGGAAGAGTGGATACCTAAGTATTACTCTGATCCGGACAAAAGCGCTGACTCCTTGTCTGGATCACATCCCTCAGGTCCTACCTACCTCCCTTTGACCCACGATACTACCCCTATCCGCAGGCGGAGGAGGAGCGCGAGTCACGACACTAGCCTTCTGAGCCAGTCTCTAATCCTCAAACCAAGACGGGCTAGGACCCCTGGGTTTGTTCAGGCTCAGACCCGGACTTCGTTGCATGAAGGTTTTTGACAGGCCGCTGATCCGCGCCCTTCGCCCTCCCTGAACTTTTTCGAACGACCGCCTCAACGGATGTGACCAACAAGTTCAGGGCGAAACGGGGCATCGAGAAGAAATCCCCTTTCTTTCTTCCCGATGTCTGCCAGGTTCACCCACAGATGTCTATCCGTTACCACCATGGCCACCATAGACCTGCCCATAGCAGAAGCAGCCTGCTTTGTAGCATGGAGAGCGAGATCTGTGGTGCGGCGCAACTCAGCTACCTTATCGGGAGAAAGTCCTTTGCCTTTATCCAGGTCTTTCAGCAGATTAGCCTGGTATGCTTGAAGCACCGCCATCGTGTGCAGTGAAGCAACAGCCTTACCTGCTGCTGCGTATGCCTTGCCATTCATTTTTAAGATTTAGCTTGAAGTCAGGGATTGGAAAAAAAAAAAAAAAAAAAAAAAAAAAAAAAAAAAAACAAAACAAGGAGGGAGTTTTTGAGAGATGATGTCTCTCCCATATAGAGATAGCTAGCTAGCGTCTCTTCTAAAGGGGGCATTCTCTCATAGCCGTTTTCGCGCACAGCCTCGATATTCGCATAACTGGTATGATGAAACCGATGGATGCGTGAGGAAAACAGCTTCTTCCATTCCTTCTCGACTCAGTATGGAGATCAGGAAGGAAAGGAAGACTCACCTGAGCTGGAGGGTTATGGGCAGAAAGATAACGTTCGTCGTGACGACCTCGCGACGCCACTTCCTTAGTCCGCTTCCATGGCGAGTCAAGTCTTGCCGTGGCGCGATCCATATCCTCTAAGAGCTCATCATACGCAGGGTAGGAGGATTGAGAAGGCTCAGCCTCAGTTTCTTCGCTCTCTTCATCCATTTCCTGTTCTTCCTGGGCTGAACCCAGCAGAGCACTGGCCCCTGGATCAGATGATGTTAAAGAGAGAACATCATCCTCCAGTGGCTGTCTCTCGCCCCCCGCCGATGAGCGCGAGAAGGAAAGCCCCTCTCTAAACTCATCGGCCAGGTCCACCTGAGATTCCCACGAGCTCATTCTCCTCCGTGCCTCACCAGCGGCGGGTCCTGAACCGCGGTAAGCAGATGGCTGCTCCTCTTTCCTCGAAAAGAGAGACAAACGAGAACGGAGTTTTTTCATTGGAAAAACCTCGCATGCAGAAGATTGCCCCCTCGGTACATCGCGTGCTTGCTCTTCGCCCAAACAAATAACGCATAGATCGTGTGTTTCATCAGATGTTAAACAACGTCAGCATGGATGCACACATCCTTAAATGCTGTGCTAGTGCTCGCCATAATAAATAGATATCTCTTACTTTTTCCTTGAAAATGCACGCTTCAAACAGAGCAGTCAATGAAGACGAAGAAGAGAATGTGTAGCTCCCGGCGCCTATTTATATTATAGTCGCACTGGTAGTGACGTCATTGGCTGTCGCCGGTCAACGTGTTGTTGGTGTTTTTTCAATCTATGCTTCAGACACGGGTCACGACGAGGCGTTCCCCCATAGCGACCCCTAGAGGACGCAGTTCGAAGTTCCCATGAAAGGGAACTTGTTGATCTGTCAGTCCACAAGTAAAAATGTGGGGTGTCATATTACTCTTGTGTTATTGTCCAGTTTACTATGCTATAACGAGAATCACAAGCATTAGGTTTGCTTTTGCAGTGTAGGATATTCACAAAAGTCCTTTTATTTATTAGCACACTAATGGGAACTAATGGTTTGTTGAGATAAATGAACATTTGTATTAGTATCTAAAATGAATTCTAGATTTGAGGTTGATTACTTAGCAATTAGATTTTAGTCATTGTATGTCATACATGTGCACATTTTTTGGTATCTGCCCTTTTCCAGTAGATTTAATTTAGATTCAATTTCAGTTTTCCTTGTAATGTATCCATCAAATTATGAAACAAATACAATATTTACATATACATGATATTTAGACATTCATTATAACGAAATGAAATTAGGTTTTTTAATGAAATTCTTTCTGTTTTTTCCCCCTCACAGTGAATAGTGCCACCCTAGCAGTGAACCTGATTGGCTGTCTAGCATGGATGTGCGGAGGGGGCGGGGCAACAAATTTTGGGATGGCCATTCTGTGGCTGATACTGTTCACCCCATGCTCATACGTGTGCTGGTTTAGGCCCATCTACAAGGCCTTCAAGTGAGTTCAATTAATGATGAGCTTTGGCATTCCGAGATGTATTAAAATAGTCTGAGTTGTAATCGTGTCATTGTGCACAACCCGAATGCAGTTCACTTTTTCTTTCACAGGACGGACAGTTCTTTCAACTTCATGGCGTTCTTTTTTGTCTTCATGGCGCAAGTGGTAATTAGTATCATCCAGAGTGTTGGAATCCCAGGATGGGGAGTGTGGTAAGAACTGCTCATAGTGTTTAAGAGATTGGATGGATAGATAGATAAACCATTATGGTGGATTAAATAAACAACTCAACATGCTAGGTCAAAGTAACCCACGTTTGGGTGTGTCCATATTTAACCCAGCAGTGGTTTGCAAAACAACCCAAACTGGGTTATTTTCAACCCAACAGTAGTGTAGATAGATACAGCAAATCTGGGTCAGTTCCAGTTGAGTTACCCTATAGAAACTCAAATGACTCATATACTCTCTTGCGTCACAATATTTTTAGCGCACATATATTATAGTCTGTTTAGATTTCATTAGGATGTCATGCCATATTCTGAATTTATAGTCTTTTCATGTAGTTTACTTTCTAACTACCATGTTAATGAGGAGAATATGTCTTCTTTATGTACTTGTATTACAGTGGCTGGCTGGCCACCATCACTTTTTTCAGCACTAATATTGGCTCTGCTGTTGTTATGCTGATTCCAACCATAATGTTCACTGCCGTGGCTGCTCTCTCATTCATTGCGCTCACCAAGGTACCCCTTACTGTTCCTCCATCATTATTGTCTTGAATATACAAAGGTCTCATGATATTTCCTGAAATTCAAGCAATTTCTAATTTATGTTGAGGGTAATACCTTAATATTAACAATATTGTTTTTTTGTTGATTAACATTACAGTACTCTCCTACTTCTCTTTTTTTCCTGTACAGTTTTTCTTGCAGAGTTTCTGAAGAGGGTCTTGTGCACATTTAAAAACTACTAAAAAAGTTTTTAAATGTAATTTTTTTTAAAAATATTAATATCTGCAATTTATTTATTATTGGTTGTATGAAAATAATTACTGGCATATCAGCCACAATATTTAATTATACACAATTTAGTAACAGTAATCGTTAACAATTATTGAAATTAATATACATTTTTATACTGTACATTATAATGTTGTCATAAGTAATTTTGCTTTAAAACATTTAACAGTGTGTTTTTTGTTATTTTAGACAAAATATATTATAAAATGTTTTTATTATTATTTTTTATTTAATATCCTCCATTTATCGGTTATTGGTTCTATGAAAATAATTATTGGCTTACGTTTTGGCCACAATTTTAGATTTTTGAAAATACTAATAATCTAATAACCGTAATCTTTACAGTTATGTAAATGAATACATTTTTATACTGTACATCATGTTGAGGGGGGGGGTGGGGGGGGGGGGGGGGGGGGGGGGGGGGGGGGGGGGGGGGGGGGGGGGGGGGGGGGGGGGGGGGTGATGCCAATTCCCTTTAAAACATCTAAAACGTTTGATTTTATTGAGTTGTTTTGTTATTATTTCAGACAAATATTATAGAATAATCTTTTTATTTAATATCTGCCATTTATCAGTTATTGGTTGTATGAAATTAATTATTGGCTTACATATCAGATACTATTTTTAATCTTTAAAAACACTAGTAACAGTAGTCTTTAACAAGTGTCTTTAGATTATTTTGGACAATTGTTGTTATTAATATTATTATTATTAAATATTTGCCATTTATTGGTTCTGTGAAAATAATTACTGGCTTACATGTCAGCCACATTTGAAATATCCCTTATTTATAATTTTATAGCTCTATCCTCTAAATGCTGACAATTATCACATTTTTGGTCTGTTTTTCTTAGGATTCCTGAGCAAAGTAGATATTTTGTAGCAAAGTCAATGATTAAATGAAAGCAAGTCTGTATATTGAACATCAAATATATTCTGATTGTGTCAAATTGGATAAATTAATTGTCGCCTGGTTAGAACACGTGATCTGCTGAGCTATAAAAGGTCAACTTTTGAGAAATGAAATTGTCTTCTCTCTCAGGTTCACAACTTGTACCGTGGCAGCGGGGGCAGCATGAGCAAGGCTCAGGAAGAATGGACCACCGGCGCTTGGAAGAACCCTCACGTCCAACAGGCAGCACAGCAGGCAGCTATGGGGGCTGCACAGGGGGCCATGCAGGGTCAACAGTACTCGGCTGCCCCAACTTACAACTATGATGAGCCAATGTAGATCCTTTTCAGCCACAATGGGGGGAGGGGACAGAAACAGGGTATTTGGAGGGGGTGTTCCAGAGGGATAAAGTCAGTGGTTGAAATGGGGGAAGGGAGAAAGGAAAGATATAAGACCATTTGAATTCAAACAAGTTTCCACCAGTACAACAATACATAAGCTTTTACTTAAACTGTTTTACAAGTGTGTGATAGTTTAAGGAGTTGCTTTCGGTATTTAGAACCCCTCAATAGGAAAATATCAGTCTTGCCATGTGGTATTACGGCAGATTTAATGTAGTGTTTCAAACATGGCTGAACTAGACCACCAGTAAGGAAACATTCCAAAGCTCACTATGTTTCTATAGTAACTAGATTCTCAGATTCGTCAGTGTGGTATTTGCAAGCCAGTTCTATGTTTTGTTTGGCTGTTAGTATTCAAGAACACATTTCCACTATTTAGCAAACACATCTTTACTCTCACGTCTTACAAATAAACGTACGTTTTTTGCACAAAGAGTAGAAATTATCAGCTTTTGGAAGTAAATTGACTGGTATTTACTTGATCCTGCATTTGAAAAAGTATAAACCCAGTTAACAGGGAACGTTCTGAGAACTTTGGTAATGTTCTCTCAAAGTTATAAACAAACGTTCTAGTAACGTTCAATGTTCGTTCAAAGTTATCTGGTCTTTTAATAATGTTCTCGAATGTTAGCACAGTGTTATTCATACACCATTCATGGAACGTTTTTCTTCTAAAACGTTTTAGTTGGACATTCGTCTAACGTTTTTTAAATATTACTACTTGTTTCAGAATGTTCAGGGAACACATTCCCATAATGTTTGCAAAATGTTCCGTTTTGTCTAACTAAGAAACGTTTTTTAAAACATTTAAAAAACTACATTTTGAACGTTCAGAGAACATTCAGAAATACCGTTTACACAATTAATGGGAACATTAGCAAAACGTTCTTAGAACATATTTTTGTTTGCTGGGAAGTTTATAAACATTACATTGTTTCTGTTGAGCACTTTACATCAAGTGCAAGTACAAAGAAAGTTTGTTTTCATTTTCTGTGAAGATACAAGGAAAGCCATACGTTTATGTTGTTTTAGTTTGTGTGTATTCGCGTCGTATTTTCGTTTGTGTTAAAGGTTGTTGACATTTTAGTGAATGTAGTTGTGTTTATTAACATTGTTTTCTTTACCTCAGGATTTAATCGTCTCATTTTACTGCTGATGTACTGTAGCTGAGGTTCGGCTAACGAAATTGATTGGACGAAATATTTGTACATGTACATGTTGTACAATAATTGATTTAAACGCTCTCGAATAGAGTATGTATTTAATCTGCTCTTAGCTACAGACTTGTTATATATATTTCAATCCATTATGATCTGAATCTGCAATGAAGGCTGATATTTTAATGTTCTCATTGTCTCAGAAATCGTATCTGTTGGTTTGCGTATAATCTCAGATTGAATTTCAGTAATTCCTGTAAAATATGGCTTCTGGGTGGTTTATTCCTCACTGGGTTAAACCCTACAAGTAAAGCATATTATGAAGTAATATGGTCTCAAGTACAGTATACAGTATGGTAGCATATTAGTTATTAATTACTCTCATAGTGATGTACTGTAGTCCTTTGCATCTCTCCAACATTATGTCCACGTCTAACAATTTTTCTTTACATTTTCTGAAAATATTTTCTCTATTATGCATCGACAAGCAATTTCTGTGTGAAATTCCTGAATTACAGATATCTAGAGATTATTTCAACTCTTTCGGACCTGAAAATTGTGGATTTGTTATATACAGTAAAGAATTTATTTAGATTTCTTCCAATTCAATGGAATTTACAGTCTGAGGAGCTAGTGATGAATAGATGCTTGACTGTGAAACTGGGTCATAGTTATATGAAAATAGAGTATGAAATAGTTTAAAATAATAGTGTACAGTATATGTAATATGTCATCTCAATGTCTGTATCAAGGCTTGTAAAATACTTGCAATCATTTCAAGAACTGTGAAACATCAATACGCCCATGAGTGATACTATTCATGTATGTTTGGGGAGTTTTTCTATGTGCTTTTTGTTGAAATTTCGATAATGTGTGTATTTGGATGTTTTGAATGTAGCTTGTTCCACAATGTGATGTTTAGCACACTATTGTGGGGCTTGAAGACGGGACTTCCTGTCCAAAGCTTTGGCTAAGGTTTCATCCCTAACTGACACCCATAGTCCTCTTGTGCCCTCAAGTGGACTGGATGTGTAAAATTTACCGGTTTGTTTTCTGGCAGTAGTCAAATAAGAAAACATTGACAGAAGCAATATCGATATCTGTCATGCATGATTTGATCACATCAACAAGTGTGAATGTTATATTTCAGCCGCACCAGCAAAAGCTAAGGTCACCGTCCTTTCCAAGACCCGCCATGTTTTTTTGTGCCCTGATCTTCATGCCTGTGTATCCCAACAGTAGATAAAGCCTTGTTCATACTGTAAAGTTAAATGAGTGGAAAGATGCCAGTAGAGAAACAGATAGTGGTCTTTGTATAGTGAGTTGTGTGTGGTGCTTGGTAAATTTGTGAATTGAACCAAACCCTGTGCCATGTGTACAAAGGCACTCTGTATGTGTGTAGATGTTAATTATTTTGTCAAGTCTAAAGTGGAATGTATTGTTGACTTGGAGACAAGAATTACTGTCCAGTACATTTTACAGGTTTCCATTTTTATTTATTTCTCTTTTGATTTTTTTCTTGAATTTTAAGAGTCAAACATTTAAAATGTGACAAAAACTTTGTAAAATCAATGTAGCAATTTTCCCCCCGTACAATGTAGTGTACTTAATTTGTATTTAATGCAATGTAAACCTTAACATGTTAGGTTTCTTGAGAAAAGCTATACTATCAATCATGCAAACATGAAGCTAGTTGTGATTTCTAAAGGTGGTTGTTTTTGAAGTTTGAGATGAATTGTTTTTTTTTTGGTTCATTTTGTATTACTTTTATATTATTTTGTCTCTCCCTGATGGATAATAAACATCTAGGCCTGGTTTCACAGACAGGGTTTAGGTTAAGCCAGGATTAGGCCATAGTCAATTAGGACATTTAAGTATATTTGAATTAATGTGCTTAGAAAAAACCATTAATGGTGTGCATACTTGAGACAAATCAATAGATCCCAAAATATTTTAAGATATGTCCAGTCCAAGTTTACAGTTAAAACAGACACAGACATGCATTTAGTCGGGACTAGGCTTTGGCCTGGTCTGTGAAAAATGAATCGGGGGATAAGTGTTATTCGGTGTCGAGCGAAAGTCCATTCAGGGTCATGAACTTAATGTCTACTAAAAATAAAACAAAACAATATTACTACTCACGTTTTTTAAATAATATAATATACAAAATTATTAGATATATTATTTATCACCCACACACACGAAACACACAAGTGGAGACAAAGTTAGAGAACAATTTATGAACACTTGATTTTTCAGAAATACTGTATCGCATTGTTCCAAAAATTTTAAGAATGTAGTGTGGCATACCATAGCTAGCATTAAAATGAAAACAAAATATGAAAATTAAAATGAGCTAACATTAAAATTAAAACTAATTCAAAATATTAATAAATATAATAGTATCTCGATGATACTAAAATAACACTGCACCTTGTAATTACATTTTCTGTTTTGAATTGCACATCCAACAGTAGATGGCACTAAAAGCCTGGGTGGATTTCATCTGGTCTCTACTTACTGAGAAAAGTATACTACCATACTACAACACTTACCTATTTACAGTTAATAGAATGTATACTCAGCATTATTTATTGCGTATGTATACTACAAGACTTACTACATTTGCAAAGAGGTTGAAGTAATTCAGATACATATGAAGGAAAAAGGCAATGAAGGGCTTTGTAAGTGAGGGTTAGTATCTTAAATACTGTAATGTCAACCTGAAGTAATGTCACCTGTCATTTTTAACATCTGCATCTTGACTCAATGACTAAACTGATAAAATGTATACCAATGTATACAAACTTGAATAAAAATGCAAAATCAAACCATATTTAAATATGAGATGTTACTTGTTGAATTAAACATAAATACAACATTAGCATACTATTATTTGAAACGATTTTACAGAAGCAGCATATCATATTGAATGAAAGGCCTTGTTATAACATTTCACTGAAACACTGAAGTTGCATTCAGTGAAAAGATTGTATGAAATCAGGAACTGTTTTTGTTTCAGTCTTTTCTTAAAGAAGTAAATTGAACTAAGAGAAGAAC
This sequence comes from Sinocyclocheilus anophthalmus, assembly GCA_018155175.1. Taxonomy (NCBI): domain Eukaryota; kingdom Metazoa; phylum Chordata; class Actinopteri; order Cypriniformes; family Cyprinidae; genus Sinocyclocheilus; species Sinocyclocheilus anophthalmus. The sequence goes on along the minus strand of JADLZN010001381.1, from coordinate 74,888 downwards.
AGATTACAAAAATCTTCTGAGCTGGTATTCTGTTTCAAGGACAAGAATTCAGTCAGTAGTGAATAAAAACAAAACCATTTGCCTCACCATTTTGGGGCACTGAAATAAGTTTCCTCCAACAGCTAGTACTTAGCCCTAAATGCATGCATAAATTGCCACACAAGCAATTAGGGTTGCATTAGCTTTCTGCAAATCTCAAAAGCTCAGCATTTAGCCCTCAGTTCCAACTTTTATTAAAAATGGAGCACTTCAATAAATTTTTAGTGCCTGTGAACATCATGTGATTCAAAGTGTCAAGCATTTAAACAACAACTGCAAAACAACTAAGAACATTTTCTAAAGCAAATGTGAGTAGTGCTTGAACATGCTAATTCTGTGCATCGCAATGCTAGGGTAGTTGCAAAGGTTTTGCTATTTTTGTATTTCTTTTTAGTTTTTTACAGGTGTTTTGAGCGTTTCATTGCATTGCTTTGCGATCGCTATAGGGTGTTCTGAGCATTTCATTGCGTTGCTTTCCGAGTGATAGGGTGTTCTGAAAGTTTCATTCCGTTGCTTTGTGAGCATTTCATTGCATTACTTTGTGGTTGCTCAGGTGTTCTAAACGTTTCATTGCGTTGCTTTGCGAGTGCTAGGGTGTTCTGAACATTTCATTGCGTTGCTTTGTGGTTGCTCTGTGGTTGCTCAGGTGTTCTAACTGTTTCATTCCGTTGCTTTGCGATTGCTAGGGTGTTCTGAGCATTTCATTCCGTTGCTTTGTGGTTACTCAGATTTTCTAAACGTTTCATTGCGTTGCTTTGCGAGTGCTAGGGTGTTCTAAACGTTTCATTGCGAGTGCTAAGGTGTTCTGACTGTTTCATTCCGTTGCTTTGCGATTGCTAGGGTGTTCTGAGCATTTCATTCCGTTGCTTTGTGTTTACTCAGATTTTCTAAACATTTCATTGCGTTGCTTTGCGAGTGCTAGGGTGTTCTAAACGTTTATTCATTGCTTTGCGAGTGCTAAAGTGTTCTGACTGTTTCATTCCGTTGCTTTGCGATTGCTAGGGTGTTCTGAGCATTTCATTCCGTTGCTTTGTGGTTACTCAGATTTTCTGAACGTTTCATTGCGTTGCTTTGCGAGTGCTAGGGTGTTCTAAACGTTTAATTTCATTGCTTTGCGAGTGCTAAAGTGTTCTGACTGTTTCATTCCGTTGCTTTGCGATTGCTAGGGTGTTCTGAGCATTTCATTCCGTTGCTTTGTGGTTACTCAGATTTTCTAAACGTTTCATTGCGTTGCTTTGCGCGTGCTAGGGTGTTCTAAATGTTTCATTGCGTTGCTTTGCAATTGCTAGGATGTTCTGAACGTTTCATTCCGTTGCTTTGCGATTGCTAGGATGTTCTGAACATTTCATTACGTTGCTTTGCGATTGCTAGGATGTTCTAAACGTTTCATTGCGTTGCTTTGCGAGTGCTAGGGTGTTCTAAACGTTTCATTGTGTTGCTTTGCGAGTGCTAGGGTGTTCTAAACGTTTCATTGCGTTGCTTTGCAATTGCTAGGATGTTCTGAACATTTCATTCCGTTGCTTTGCGGTTGCTAGGGTTTTCTGAGCATTTTATTGTATGGCTTTGCGGTTGCTAGTGTGTTTTGAGCGTTTCATGCTTTGCTAGGGTGTTTAGGTGGGTGCTTATTAACCTAAATAAAAAAAATATCACCCTCAAGCCTCTGATATTTGATATAATATTTGGCCATCTGAAAGGCTAAAATTGTCCAAACACTCCAAAAATATTAGCACACCTCTCCCCAGCAAGTCTCACTATTTGAGGTATCATTAATGTTCACAGCACAAATGGTCGTGTTACTTTTCCTCACTATCTTATCTCAAATTGAATCTGTTATTCTAGATGACTGTTTGGCACCATATGCTTTAATATACTTTTCAAAGCAACTGCTTAAAAATTTTGGTTTGTTTGTTTTGTGTTAAACCCTTTTGTTTTTCCCCCGATATTTCTCATCAGAGTTCCCATCAGAGACACCTACGAAATAATGAGGGCCTTTGTTTGGGACAAGCCTCGCAGGATGTTTTGAAAAATCATTATAGAAAGGTAAATTAGAATTTCAAACTTGCTGACACAGCCCCCTGGTCGAGTCGTGATTTGAAGAGAGTAACAGGAAAATGTATACAGGAGGCTGAAGCATCTCTTGCACATAATTATGGTTAGGGCAAGCAGTTTCCTGATGTACTTGCGTCTGTTTTTATTCATTACCGATCTAAATGGGATAATCTGGTCTGCTTCTATTGCTGCAGAGCCGTCGCATTCACGATTCACGAACCTGCACTGCAACACTGAATTGAATTAATTTGCTTCCCCAACTGAGGTGGCAATTGGTTGAAAAGATCTGAGCAGAGAGCAAGCTTGGAAGTGTACATGAATTGATGTGTTTGTCGGAAGTAGGATGGAAGTGACAGGACAAGGGTGAGTGGGACTAAAATGTAGTGTGTGTACGGTAGCAAGCATGAAAGAGGAGAGAAGAGTTATGGAAGAGAGATCATAGAGAACGAATGCGAGTGTTTGAGAGAGAGAGAGAGGGAAGGGGGAGGTTTCCTAAGTGCTTGAGCATCAGTGACTGATAGAGGACAACATTGCAAGAGAGGTGTTGGGCATGCATCCGTCTCTAGTGTTATCCGAGCGTGCTCCAATGGGGTAGGAGATATGCTGCACGGTAAGGGGGCACAGTGGGAAAAGCCTGGCAACTCTGTGGAAGCTTTTTATAGACATACGGAACAGCAATAAATCCAAACGACATAAATTCTGGACAAAGCCACAAAAGCCAAGAGAAGATAAGCTACTGAAATTCTGCTGTGGGTTAGCTGAACTGGATGTCCGGAACTCTCTTTGTCTCAGGGTGATATGGTTCTTCATAGCAGTATCTGTCAGGATTGCCTCCGAGAGAAGCAATTTTTGGCTCGTCCTCCCAGGTGTCACATCGGATGTGTTCTTTTTCTGCCAGCTCGATTGGCAATGTGACTTGTTCTTACTATTCTTAGTGCACTTTTTGGATATATATATTCTTCACATCAAATACTGATGGCTCCTGCACTGAAGGCTTTCTCGTCAATGGAAAACACACTTTATGGTATACGTTTTTGAAAAAGTGGAGTTGCGACAGAGGATGCATATGTAGATGTGGAGAATCAGTACAAAGATTGACAGATGTCCCACATAAGGAAGTAGACTGACTTTCGGTATGTCACAAACCTCTCAAAGTAGAAACTCAAAAGGGTGTTTTATTTATTTACTTGCTAGCTGTCTTAAGAACAAAGCTTCTTTCATGCCAAAAATGATACCATTTGATTTAATTTTAACATCATACGGAAAAGATCAAAGCTTTGCTGAGAACTGTTTGTTTCAGTGCTGAAACTTTTCCAATTTTTTTGATGCTCTATTTCTTTTTGAAAGTTTTCCTTTTGAATTTACTGAGAAATACTACATATTCCTGGACTGATTTCAAAGTTTCCTAACATCAGCAAAAAACTATGCTAAGATGTTTGGACCAGAGAATGGGCCTTTCATTCAGATAGGATCAAACAATACTGTGGTGGGCTTCAGACATGAAGACCAGTGTCCAGTCCCCTCCTGGCTGCCGCTGCTGCTGTCGTCCCTATGTGAAGGATGTTTCACGGCACAGTGCTAGGACCATTTGAACCGAGCCAGAGCCCTGACCGGAGAGCAGAGATCCGCAGGCACATTAAGATGGTCATGGAACAGCTGGAGGAAGTTCTTGCTGAGCTCAAGGACGTGGCAAAAGAGCTCCGGGAGGTAAAGCACACATTACATGCCCGCTTTGAAGGTTAAAGGAGTGCTTTGTTAAAAGGCACAGACTGATAGGGAGATTTAGTAAGTGAAAGATTGTAGGCTTTAACCCAAGGATGTCCAATCCTGCTCCTGGAGGGCCAACCCTACCCCAAACACACTTGCCTAGAAGTTTCTAGTAATTCTTAATACCTTGATATGCTGGTTCAGGTGTTTGATTAGGATTGTCCATTTCTGCAGGATCGTGGTCCTCCAGGAGCAGGATTGGACATCCCTGTAAGATTTGTATTTTTGCCTTTATTTAGAAAGCATAGTATTCGCTGACAGGAAGCAAAGTGGGAGAGAGGTGGGGACGGGATCAGAAAAAAAATCCAGAGGTAGGACTTGAACTTTGGTCACTCAAAGTGTAACTGCACAATATGTCGGAGCAATGCCCACAAGGCTATCGGCTCTGACAGGACAAACCATTGTGCCCCTAAACAAGGCACTGATCCCTACATTCTGCCAGGTAACACCTGAAATATATTCAAGTACGCAAGTGTTTCTAGCTATGCATGATTTCATACGTTGCATTCTGAAATTTCTTGAAAGCAATTCATAGCACAACAGAAGTCTCCATTAGCATTCTCAAAGTTGCTGTATCATTGTAAAAATGACACCCAAAGTTACCTAAACACCCTGTTGGTAACTCTATCAACACCTTGTGTGCTGGAGTTTGTTACCGTCTCAGTAACCCAGGAATGATGGGACTGTGATATTGCGCTGGCAAGCATTCACGTTAATGTTTAAGCAATTAATTAATGCATACATTCATAGAGTTTGTTTCTGGCCTAAACTCAACTACTGACTGATTAGTTCCTAACTGTACAAAAACCAATAGACACAACCACAGTGGGCACGTTTCATAAACATACTCAAGGTCACAAACACATTCATGCCCCTGTGATACGTCCACCTAGGGGCTGTTGACTGGACAGATTGTCACCCAAACAGCAACCAACAGATAGATTAACAAGGAGAAAGACTTGCAGGATGACACCCCCATACAAGCAAGATGTCATCTGTGATGCCTAATTATCACCAGGCGAATCGGACATTGGGCTAGCATGCGCAGGAGCGGATTTGATTTCCTCATCTTCTCACCTGTCAGCGTCTCATCTCTTTCCCAGTTATCTCCCTTTGTGCTGGGCGACAGCTTTCAGCATTATGTGAGAGGACATCTCCTTAATTAATCTCTTTCCTCAGGTGGATATCTATCTGCCTCATTACTGTCTATGAGTCTATGAGTGTCCCAGACTGGCATTTGTCTCATCATCTCAGTCACAGCTCCGCTGGATTTGTCTCATTCGTCTCCTTGGCCAAGTTCAGGCATCACCGGTAGCTCTGCCACTCTTGCCTGAGTTAACACCTCCATCTGTCACTCACACCTTGCAGCAGAGCCTTATTGTTACTACTGACATCTTGTTATGGTTATTAGTTTTGCCACACGCTCATCTGTCTTTCAGCTGTCTCTTATTCCATGGATAACAGCCAAACATTTGTCACGATTCTGAATTCTTTACTGCCAAGTGTAACCAGAGTACACTGCTCACTTACAAAAATTTGCTTGATCTACACACAGAATTATGATGTCTTATGTTCTTTTTGCATTTGTGTAATTCAATAATTTGGCTAATTTGATCATGCTCTCAGCTAGCAATAAAAGTGTAGTACTTTCAGCTCCGTTTCACAAATGTAATCACGTTTAAACCAATTCCGTAGAATTCTACCAATTTCTCGCCAAAAACAGCACATGCACAGATCCCATATGGGCCTTCTTTATATTCTATTGTTTAAATGAAATATCAACAATTCATTGTTTTTAACTGGACTGACTTTTATTTTCATTATTTATATTACAAGGGTGTAAACAACATTGATCGGGAAGGAAATGTTGATGTTTTTGAAAATGTTAGTTGCTAAGCTACAAGCTTCCAATAAGTTGTCAAGCTACACATTTTAAAAAAGTTTTTTTTAAGTAAGTTTTGTAGTGTTGCTTTTTCAAAAGTGCTTGAGTACTAAAGTAGCTTGCACACTACTTTAAAATCCATTTAAACAACTTAAGAGGTGGCTTTATTTTAAATTATGTGACTAGACAATTAGTAATCAACATTGTAATAATCAAAATGAGTAATTAGCATATAAACTCAACAATTTGTATAAAACATACATTCAAATTATGATTAAACTAAAAAACACTTATGTAACTGAATCATTATGAGAAGTTAAAAAATGCTACCGTCACACTAAAGAATATAGTGAGTAGAACTAAGTTAGAAGAACTGTATTTCATCAGAATGCATGATTACTATTAAATGTAGAAAGACATTTCCCCCATGCATAGTTAACTAGCCAAACCTTGAGCTCTTTTGGTAAACAGCGTTTCTTGCTGCTAACAAAACCAAGGCAACATTAGCTTATATAACATATACCTTGAATGTAAGTTGTTGTACCATGTAAGTTGCGTTGGATTGAAACGATTGCCAAATGCATAAATACACATGATAAGAAGATAGATATGATAATGTATATGGAGATTATTTTCAGAGCAAATATATAGTGAAGGCAGTGATACATGATGAAAAATGTATGAGGTTAGAATCTGTTTTTGAATCTAATGGTTTCTATCAGATGTTTTGGAGTTTCCAGCCAGCCTCCAGGTAAAAATCAATCGCATAAGAAGCCCAGTGGTGGTGATGGGTCTGTTTCCTACTGCTTTCAAATCAGGCTTCCTCTAAAAATTTGTCAAATGCTTGTTCTGACTCACACTCTGTTCTAAACACACTGTTTAAAAGCCTTCTGGGAAGTTTAGGCAATTATCTGACTCTAAGACCAGGGGTTCTGCAGGTAAGATGACTGTGAGACAAATCAGATAAAAAAAAGTGTATGGTTGTAACTTTTAGAATGGGATTTGTTGCACCAGCTACTTAAGTAGATTTAGATAGGGGATCCAAACGATCCTCCAAATTTACTTTTTGTCTTTTGTTTATGCTTTAATTGGTCCTTTATTATAAGTTCTGAAACATATAACTTGTATATCTTATGTATTTTATAAAACATCTGATATAAATTGTTATAGTTCAGAATAGGAATAGATCTTTTGAAAAATGTGTTTAAAAATGTAAAATTATGAACACTCATATGATGCCAATCATGACAGTGGTTAGTAAATGGTGTTTTATTTTACATGGAGAGGGTCGCCTCACGCTATTTTGAGATCACATGACCAACAAGTATTTGGCTCACTTTATATTTGTAACCCCCCAATTATTGACCACTTTCACCTGCGGAAATAAATTAATCATGGCTAAATGCGCATAATGCCTTAAAAAAATTAATTAGTAACTGGAAAAAAAAAGGCATAATTCTTCATCCACACCACTAGGGTTCAGTTTAAAGTCCAAGACAGCCACCATATTAAACAAAAATATTGAGTGATTTTTAAAGGGGTATATACAGGGCCTAAAATTGACACTCGCAAAGTGCCAGATTTGAGTACATATCAGCATTGGAAAAAAAAATAACTCTATGGTTTAACGTTTGAAATGTTTGAAAGCAAAGAAAAAAACAACCATAAATATTAGTATTGTAATTTTACAATTGTAATGTAAAATAAAATAATTATTATAATTATATTGAAAATGTCAGTTGAATAGTATAATTTCTTCATATTAGTTGGTTAGATTTAAATATTAATATGGGACACATGGACCACAAACCATCTTAAGTCGCTTAGTATAGTTGTAGAAATGGTATGGTCTTGCTCAAAATTATTGATTTTCTTTAATGCCAAAAAATCATTAGGATATTAAATAAAGATAATGTTCCATGAATATATTTTGTAAATTTCCTACTGTAAAAATATATTAAAACTTAATTTTTGATAACTAATACGCATTGCTAAGGACTTCATTTGTACAACTTTAAAGACGATTTTCTCAATATTTAGATTTTTTATCACCCTCAGATTCCAGATTTTCAAAAAGTTGCATCTCGGGCCAAATATTGTCCTATCCTAACAAACCATACATCAATGTAAAGATTATTTATTCAGCTTTCAGGTAATGTATAAATCTCAATTTCGAAAAAAATTGACCCTTAGGACTGGTTTTATGGTCCAGGGAGAAACATTTATTATAAATAGTCACAATTTTATTTTTTTATCAATGTGCGAAGTAAATAAATAAAATATTAGTTAAGTAATAAAAATTGCAATTAGAGTGTTATCGTCAAGTTGTTCGTGCCTGTTTTGTTATGAAATACTACCCATACAGTTTCTATGCTAGATTTGGCACCGTTTTATCGCAAGAAAACTTCCTTCATTGGAATATTCCCCTTGGTGTGGGAGGTACTTTGGAAATGGAATACAAGAGTTACCAGATTACACACAGGATGACAACCTATTTAAATAGTAAGCAGTAGGGAGACTATTCAATTTACTTATTAAAGAGCAATAAGTACAACAGAACTGATGGTAAATTTGTTACTGTATGATACTTCTTCTAAAGTTCTAAAGAGTTTCAACTGTGTTAATCTATCTTCAAACCATAAAAACCAGGCAAGGAAGTTAACCGTTTACCGCAGTACTCAACCAAAGGATACAGTCAAGACTTTTCAAAAAATCCTTCATCACTGAATAAGAATTATAAACGTAATTTAATTCAAAAAGCACAAGCCACCAAAAAGACCACATCTTTTTGGTTGAGATCATTCTGATTTTTTTTTTATTTTTACATTTTTAGCAATGGGATTTTTATCACTCACCATGGTGGAAACTGCGTGTCAAGGGGGGACGCAGGTGTAGCCTTAAGACAGCTGTGTCGTAGCAGTGGCCTCCGACAACAAATCCCAAAACCACGATGGGATGTCAGAAGGTCACCCATTTCTGCTTTGCAAAGAGTGTGCAAGGCTCCGCAAGCAAAACCAGGGACCTTCACAATGGTAGCATTGTTTAGCTGTCCCAATCGAGCATACTCTGAGTCTCCCAGAATCCGGTTATGTTTGTGGGTTGGCGAGGAATGCCCATTAAAACATGAAAACTGCATGACAGACAGCAACCAGAGGCACAACTAATACCCTTCTCACGGAACAGAAGCAGATAGCACACAGTGGAGTCCCAAAATGTATATTGCTCTGATAGCCGGGCATGGCCACTTGATTGCTACCTGGCAGGGCTCGATACAGTATAGATTCGCAAATACAGTACATAATGTTTGTACAGTCCTTGCTTGTATGCACTGCAAAAAGCTTGGCATTGTTTGCGTATTGTGTGGGACTTCTCGAGCAGGAGGCAGTGTGGTGTGACGAATGGGATATGTCTGGCTGTGATGCCTTCATTTGGGCTGGTATATTGTCCATGTTTACGTATGTTAGACGCTCACGACTTACGAAACTCCAAACAGTACCAAAAGCCAGGTTTTGTTTTTTTGCGGGTGGGGGCACAGGACTGAATAGCCGGTCTGCTATATCATGAACTCCACATCCTGCGATTGAATGCGATGAGAAAGTTTTGCAACAGCAAAGCACTGAGCTCATCGAAATCAGAAGCAGCGAATTATAGAACAAGCTGTCATTAATAACTCTGATATTTCAATTCAAGCAGTGCTTTATCATCAAAATCCTGAGAAATCAAACATAACTGTGGCTTAAATAACATACTAAGCTGCTTAATATTGACAAGAGTTAACATAATGTCTTTGCAGCGCAGTCATATGATTTCATTGTGAAAAATATCTCGTCATATATAACCATTTACGTATGTTATAATCTGATTAAAATCTTCAGACAGACTTTATGATCTGCAGGGTTGCTACACCTGTGCTTTGTTTAGTCTCTGAATTGTAAACACTAGCCTCGAGACCCTGCTCAGAAAAAGAGCTGGGCAAAGCAAGAGAAGGAGTATTGATAAGCGTATGGTTGAGATCTTATGTAAGACGCAGTTACTAGCACAGCAGGAGGACAAATTCCCTTCAGCACAAACAGATACTAAATATTCCAATGCCAGTGGGTGAAATGGGGTGAGATGGAAAACATAAAGATGGAAACAGATATATATATATACTTATTACTCATTTATGGCTTAAGCTCAGCCACATGTACAGACATTCTTCAGAAAATACTGTGGAATATCTTGGTCTTTTCAACAACACTCTAAGAAACTAGATGTTTGAAGTGCTAAATGGAATTCCAATGTGTTCCTATGCGGTTGCCATTCAGAGAGATTTTTATTGCCGTTATAGGGTGTTCTGGGTGGCTGCTGGTGGTTTACTGGCCAGAGTTAAAAGAGTGCACCCCAAAATCTCTATAATATTCTGGTCAATAGATATGGCATACTGTAAGTTCCTACTTCAAATACAGGATTTTTACAGCACACTCTATCTTATATTTTGGTGAATTGGTGGCTAACTTGTATTAATTCAAATGGGTTTGTTTGTACATGTTTGTACAGTCTGCTTACACCCCACCAACCCAATCTCACAGGAAAATGTAACTATTTTACAAGGTGGTGATTTCATATGAATTAATTATGTAAATTGTATGAAGACGTACGATTTCTAGAAAAAATGTAAGCATGAAGGTCCACCCCTGACTCCACCTAACATTACATTACTGTCACTGGAGTTCAAGCAGATGGTACGAAAATGTACAAATGAGATCATACAAATTCGCCACTAATTTGCCAAAACATCATGGATTACCAGGTTAGGTTTAGTGGGGTCAAGAGTGGATCTTAATGTTTTGGGGGGGTTTTTTCCCCTTAAATTGATACATTTTCGTACGAATCACATCATACAAATTCTAAATCATGTCAAGTCATACTAAATCATGACCTCTTAAAATAGTTTGTGTTTGACTTTTATTGTCTACAAGGTGGAAATTGTAAGTCTGAGCACACCTAAGTTAGTGTGATGCCATAACCCATGTTATGCTTCTTGTTCTATTTATGTTATTAACTGCATCTATCTATGTTTTTGAGCCAGAAGAAAAAGAGGGAAACCTGTAAATATTTAAAAGGGTCCTATTATGCTTTTTCACTTTAGTTAGTCTGTAAAGTGAGTTGCTTTTTGAGCATAAAAAAGATCTGCAAAGTTACAAAGCTCAAAGTCCATACAAAATGAGATATTTAACAGAAATCACTTTTCAAAAAACTACAACGAACGACTCGTTTGGACTACAACGCATATTTTCTGGGATTTGTGATATCACAAATATCGACGAATGGGACGAGACCTGGTTGAGCTGCACTAGATAAGGCAACAAGTGCTATTACCACTATGTCGGAGACATGCTAGCTTTCCCAAGGCAGACGAACTTGGCTGCAATCGAACTTGGAGTGGTTACAATCATCCGGGTTTAAATCGCGCTCAAATTGATTTGATTTTGACGCAATATTTACACTGAAGCTCGCAGGCGGCTATGATAAGGGGCATGACATTTCCCGACCACGCGCCAAGTGCTGCCAATCACAGCACACACTGACCAGCTAACCAATCACAACACACACTGGCTCAGAAGGCGGGCCTTCATTTGATACAGGAACTATTCGAGCCGTTCATGCCAGACTGGGGAGAGAGGTGTTGTAATAATGTAAAATATGTGAAACATAATGTGTTTTTCGAACAACCTAGTATGAGAGCCTGTTCTAGTACACCCCCAAAACAAAATCAAGACTTTGTAAAAGAGCATAATAGGACCCCTTTAATGTTCTGTTATAATTGGATTTAGAACAGCTTTTCTATGGCAGGTTGGGGGTTTACATAATGCTGAACAGTGGAGATTTTGCTGATGTTGAGCATTGCTACATACAGTCCTGTATTTAATATGATATTACTGCTCAAATGCGAGCATAGTGATCTACTTTTTCTTGTACTTCCTGCCAAAATCATGTTATATATAATAATAAAATAGTATATTTAGCATGCTAGTAGTAAACTGAAAGAGCTTCAGCATGTCTCAGTTTTCCGTTACAGTTTCCACTACACAAAAGATCTGAGTTGAGTTTACATGGCAATTTCATGGATTCAGGAAGCAACTGAAATAAAGAGATAATTGAACCAAAAAGTTAAAATTCTGTCATTTCCTCACTGTCATATCTGTCAGGATTCTGGACTGTTCTGTGTCGTGTTTTGCCGTTTTGGTCCGTGGTTCGCTAGGAGGGAGCGGGAAATACCTACTTTTTCCCACGCATTAGGTTCCCTGATAGGATCATCATTTGTTTCACACGCTGTGTTTAGTGAATGTTGATGATTGTTCATTTCCATGTGTACTTAAGGTCCAGTTTGTGTTTGTCATGTCTACTCGTTCTCTACATGTGTTGGCTCAAGCGCCCATTGTGGATTATCTATTGTGTTTCTTGATTAAAGACTGTTTCCTGTGACTCCAGCGTGTTCCTTCAACAGCGTAGCATGCATACGTCAAATCGAATCCTTGGGAACTTTTCTTTTTCTGAGGAACACAAACAGATCAGACCCAACTGATATTGCATGGACACATTATATTGTATTAAAGAAAGAAAGTGTGGTTTGAGAAGACTGTGAGGGTGAGGAAATGATGACAGAATTGTCATTTTTGGGTGAACTAAGATTCGGATGTTATAAGGGCTTTTTCCAGACATGTACTCAATATTCTCTTTTTCTTCTATTCAGGTTGTGGCACAAATTGACAAGTTAACATCAGATATCGACCTCGACTCAGACGATGACCTGACACTAGTGTGTTGCAGCGAGGACCGTGGTGACCTCTTGCACAATGAGACATTATCTGACAACCACTTACTACACAACCCTCTGCTAGACACGGTCCGCAACCCAACCACAGCCAAGAAACAAGAATTGGAGCTCTACCGCAGGAGCTGTGGAGACTTGCCTGCCCTCAATGGACCATTAAAGGCCTCAAAAAGCCCTAAAGCCTCCTGGCTCTTTGGATCTGGAGGACAGCTCCATTACTATGACAAGACGCTATATCACGCGTTGTGCTGTGACGATGATGATTACGACGAAGATAGAGGTGGTATGAGATCATTAAGGCTGTCGTCCACCGATTCTGTGTTTTCGTCTTCACCTCCGAGGTTTCTGACGCCCAGATGTAATCGTAAGACTTACTCCAGCCCGGACTCGAAGAAAAGAGCTCTCCGTAGCTGCAGTACGCAAACTGTTTCCGATAAAAGCACACAAACTCACTTCCCATACATTCCAGCCAAGCAAAGAGCTTCAAGTGACTACAAGAACTGAAACTTTCTGCAAGCGCCCCTAAATGAAACATCTGTCATTAATTTTTCACCCTCATGCTGCTCTGAAACCATATGACTTTCCTTCTTCTGTGGAATGCAGAAGTTGATTTTTTTTCTGCTATAATAGAAGTGAAGCTGCAAAATGACAAAAACAACAACAACAACAACATAAAAGTAGTCCATATGACTCATCCACTCTTCTGAATGTACACTACTGGTCAAAAGTTTGGAATAATTAAAGGCAGGGTAGGTGATTTGGTTCAAAGCATTTTTTGTTATGCTGGTTGAAAGTCTCTTCACATCCCGATAGCAATGTAGTTGTGCATTTATATCGTATAGGAAGGCATAGGACCATAAAATGTTCATCCAATCATATTGCTCAGTTCCAGGCTGTCCTACCTGCCTGTCAGCGTATGTATTTGCATATCTCCACGCACCCTGTTCACACAGACGTGAAACGTCATCAGCGCGTTCCATTAAGCTACTGCAGACCGAGCGAGAATGGAAGGGTTATTACTGTAACATTATGCTCTTTTTACTGTAATGTTTTCTCTCCGGTGAATGAGACGTGAGGTAATCTGACAACGTTGCATTCAACCCTGTGTATCACAGTTCCCACAAAAATATTAAACAGCAAAAATAGCTTTCAGCACTGATGATAATAAGACATATTTCTTGAGCAGTAAATTAGCATATATATTATATTGATTTCTGAAGGACCGTGTGACACTGAAGACTGGTGTAATGATGCTGAAAATTCAGCTTTGATCACAGGAATAAAATACATTTTAAATTATAGTAATATAGAAAGTTATTTTAAATTACAATATTACTGTTTTTACTGTATTTTTCACCATATAAATGCAATTTGTGAGCATAAGAAACCTCTTTCAAAAGCATTAAAAAAATCATAGTTATTCCAAACTTTTGATTTATAGTGTGTTCGTTTGGTTTGAGAGCCAAATATGAGTTATTCACCAAAAATCTTAGCACTGGCAGTCCTTGATGCATTCATAAAGTAGTGATTTCTGATCTATGAACTCTTCTATAAAGTCATTGTTTTGTTGGGTCTTTTCAGCGAACATGACCAAAACCAGTCTGAATGATTCGTTCTTAAATCAGAGCTAATATTTGAACAATATTTTCATGATGCTTTTGTCCTTTTTGAAGCTTAAATAATGGAAAAGCATGATCAAAATATCTCCTTTGTGTTAATATCTCCACACGAGGGTGAATAAATGAACAGAATTTTCATTTTGGGGTGAACTAATCGTTTAAATTAGTTTGAAATGTTTTTGAAGTGTGTCATCTGTATTTATGTAATGTTTAGGTCGATACCTAATGATAATGATTTACTGCCATGGAAAAACCTCTGTTCTCATGGAGCTTGCAAAGAACAATTTAAACATCATTTGGATTCATTATGAGGGAATATGCCAATATCAAAACAATCATGCATCTCGGCAGAACATTAACACCAGTCCAAAGCCCCCTAAAGAGTGAGAATTGGTTTCAGTCACACCCACACTACGCAGTAAATAGACAGAGTTAAATTAAGCGAGTGGTACACTTCCCCAAAGAATGTGTTTTATATTAAGCTGATTTTTTTGAAAACAAAAACCCCCAAGTAAATTATGAATAAAATGATGAATACAAGTTTCTGGCAGATGCTTCATTCTGAACCATCTTCCTCTCACCAGGTCATTAATTAAACTGTTTTTCCTGTGATGTATGCACAGATTTGTCATAGTAACCATGAGTATGATAATACTGCTGCATTAGCCATTGTCACTAAAACAGAAATAAACAAAATGACAGAAAAGCTTCATACAGTGTTTAAAGAAGATCCATTTATTAGTGGTGGTTGCTAAAGCTCATATTTGCATATAAGGCTCGTATAGGATCATTACTGCCATAATTAGGGTTAATGATTTGAAGAATCCTCTAACTGTGTTACATTTAGCTGTGCAGCTCATACTGCAAGGTTTGTAATACAAACTTGATGCCTCAAATAGTGTGCTATTACTTTTCTAAGCGATCAGATTCTTGCACTGTAGACAGTAAAAATACGTTCTAAAAACACTGGGTTAAAAACAACCCAATTTGGGTTGTTATTAACCCAAGGGCTGGGTAAATATAAGACAGAACCCATCTTGGGTTAAATTTACCCAGCAAATTGGGTTGATTTAACCCAGCTAATGGGTTTATTCATTTTTACAATATAACTAGTTAATTTTTTACTTCATACATTAAATCATGTTTACAGATTATCTTAAATCCTCTAAACTTTTCTAAAATACTCCACACAAAACCATGGTTTGCCTATAACTTCTTTTATTTCCGTTATTTATCATTACACATTGTTTTATGTTTTTTTGATAGGCTATAACATATTGCCTAGATGTAAACTCGTTTAACAAACATTAGAAGAAAAATTCAGCATTAAACAGAAGTAATTCAGTTTGTGATCGACGATCGACCAAGTCTCTGTATCCTTGTTTCCACCGTAACGGCGTGTTTCCTCGTGCCCGAGTGAGTCGTGTCGGCGGGGGGAAGGCTAAACGGAACGTCCCGCCCTGGCTTCACTTAGACGATAAACATGCTGTGACTCCATAATCTGCCCATAAACAAACAGTAAACAGCCCTGAGGATATATTTTAACATCAATATTTATATTCTGTATCTTTATGAATAAAATCGTTTATAATCGTTTTATGCAAAGCATCAGGCTTTTCCATCACGCGAAAAGACCCGTTCATCACACTAAAAGATGCACTCGTTAAAGGTGATTCACACCGCGCGCCTGTATGTTGCTCTGCATAAAATTGAACGATATACAGTAACTATTTTATAGATAAAATAAAATGTACACAAACCTGTATTTTACGAAGAATGCATCAATTCGATGGCGCTTAGAACTACTCTATCGTGAAGAGAAGACGCAAAATCCCCGCGATAAATAACTCAACCGCTGGGTTACATCTGACCCAGGATCTGAGTAACACACAAACTACCCAAACATTGAGTTGTTATGTCTGACACAGGAGCGGAGTAACACAAAAACTAACCCAAACACTGGCTTTTTTAGAGTGTACTAAAATATCTGTAGACTTCTTTTATCTAGTCATCAGAATAAATAAAACAAACAAACAAACAAAAAAAAATTGGAGGTGAGCTCTTTTGATTTGAGCCAGTAAGAAACCACTTAAAAACTGCATAACAACATGCTACAGCCCTCTCAGAACATTGAACAACCAAATAACAACGTCCAGGCAACCACCACTCACATATTCTCTACAAAATTTATAAATCGGATTATTTTTTAACAGCTATAAATAACCCCTTTTGTGTTCTGCTGAAGAAAGAAATTAAATTTTCAAAAGATACGGCTAAATAAATGACAACAGAATTTTCAT
The DNA here is from genome assembly GCA_018155175.1 of Sinocyclocheilus anophthalmus. NCBI lineage: Eukaryota > Metazoa > Chordata > Actinopteri > Cypriniformes > Cyprinidae > Sinocyclocheilus > Sinocyclocheilus anophthalmus. The sequence continues at coordinate 58,415 of JADLZN010001381.1, read as the reverse complement.
TTTTGGGCGTACCGTCCCTTTAAGCCTTATTTTATAAGGATAAAATGCCCAGCGATGTCTGTAATCATAGTGTCGACAATACAGCGGACCAGCCAGAGGAAATTAATTAAGAGACAAGATTCACTGTCCATAGTGTCAAACACATTAGCCGTGCAATATCTGAACTTTGACATTGCGGGCTCATTCCTTCAAAAGACCTCACAAGGCCGTGATCTGAGTTCATCTGTCAGTGTGAGTGAAGTAATTTAATTGGAGTCTAAATCATAAAGCTTTACCTCAGGCTCATTTCAACTGGAGATGGCTGTTATGCAATCATCTATAATAAAAAGCCAATCACTGAAACTGCCTTCAAGGGACACTGTGCAGATCTTTTTATGGAATACCTTTTAATCCTCTATACAAGTAGAGACCAATTATCTTCAACACAAGGTTGAAGATTAGAGTCTTACAGGAATATAAAATTGAAATTTTTAAAAATGAAAATTGCCATTTACCACTGTTAAAAACATAAAAAAGTTATATTATTTTTATTCATGTGGTAACATTGAAATGATCTGGAATTAATATTATTTTATTAATAATAATGATGGTTTTTTAAAATTTTATTAATCATTTAATCACCCTGACTACATTCTTTACACTGCAATTTTAGTATTCTATAGTTTGTTTTAGTATAGTATAATAGTTTTGGTAATATTTAGATTTGATTTTGTATTATTTTTAATTTTTATTTGTTGTTACATGTTTTTATTTTATTTGATTGAATATTTTTAGGATTCATTTTTATAAAATAGTCATTATATATAGATATATGTATAGATACATACGTACATAATGTTAAGTAATGCAATATTTTCTATGGTTTTAGTTTTAGTTAATGACAAGACCTCTAGTTTCCACCGTTCAAAGTAATTTTTAAGGGTCAGATCAGACAGAAATAGCAACTGTTGTTTCACAATTTTGCATACTGCTTACGGAGTCTTCTCTTTTAAACCAAAATACATTATAACCAGCCTCCTGTTCATGCTGCTTTTGTCAGATTTCCTTCCACTAGGGGATCCTTTCTACTGATACTGGATTATTGCAGTTGCTGTTAAAATGGTTGCACTCAATAGTGATTATATTCGGTAGACTGTGGAAGTTGCTTCCATGGCAAGGTCTTCCAACAAGATGCAGGGCCTGCCTGCAATGTGGCACTGTTTTGAAACTGTTTGAGCTGAGACTTGCTCTGTGAGAGTCAGTCCTGTGACAGAACATGGAGCTCTACTAGACAGTTGTTTCAGACTACATGCTGACATGGTGTAAACATCTTTACGCTTATACTGACCTTGCTGAGCTCAGTAGTTTAAATGGGAAAAAATCATAGAGAATATTTGATTAAGTTAAAATTAGGCTTTGTAATAAAGTCAGCATGAAATTAAAATAAATCTATTTTCAAAATGCATGTTGTTGATCTTTCAAATGTATTCATCCATATTTTTCACTTTTCTTGATCTTATTTTTCACTTTTTCTTGACACCACTTTTTTTGAAAAAAAGTCGGAATTGTGAGATTTAAATTTGCAATTGTGAAAAAAAGTTGGAATTGTGAGATATACATTTGCAATTGTGAGGAAAAAAGTTGCAATTGTGAGAAAAAAAGTCAAGACCGTGAGATATAAACTCACAATTTCAAGAAAAAAAGTCGGAATTGTGAGATTGAAATTTGCAATTGTGAGAAAAAAAAAAGTCGGAACGCTGAGATAAAAATGCGCAATTGTGAGAAGTCAGAATTGTGAGATAAAAAGTTACAACTACCATTTTTATTTTTTAATTCTGTGGTGGAATTACTTTTTCATTTATTTATTTTTTGTCTCATGGCGGAGACTGACTTCCATAGTTTAGTTAGTACAAGAACTTGAGCTATCAAATGTAATGTACCATGCTGTAAAGCTAAATTGGTCGTATAGAAACTTACTAAAACAGAAACTTTCCTTCCTCTTTCCTATCATCCCTGTGTTAATAATGATAATTGTGGCATCATTGGGCAAGGCCCCTCATGATATTAAGCTTTCTTATGAAGATAATGATACTGATAACTAATACAATTAGTTGTATCCCAGTCACTAATCTCTTCATGCACATGGGGACAGACTGGGACAAAAGTTTTAATGGGGTCGCTTGTAATCAAACCCATTAGCTTCTCCCTCATTCATTGAGTTTCCTGATTGACACATAATGTTCATTTATTCCATATATAACGATCCCTTAATGCAGGTTTCTAGGCTCTTCAGAATGCTTATATTCAATTCTCATCAGACCTCTGCAGACAAGGTCTTGAGCCTAATTAATCTAATTAAAGAATCCATTCCTCAGCCTCTTCATTAATTAAGCTGTTGCCGTATGATGTGAATGTAAAGTGATCTTACTGGAAGAGACTCCATCAAGCATCACATCGCAAACACGCTGCACAATACACTCATGGACTCTCATACTTTCCTAACAGTAAGTACTGTGACTGAGAAAAGGGCTAGTTTCAAGGATGGCAATATTCAAGCTTCAAAAAGAACGCAAAAGTAAACAGCTATGAGACTATGTGAAGAACAAAATGATACTTTCTCTTAAAACTTCTGCAGACAAAAACCAATAATGTCTCAAAGTCTTCACATTTGCCAAGATAATAAAATTTGTCATCAAAAATCCGGAATTCAAATCAAAGTAAATTTACAAGAATTGTGTTATCTATAATCATTTTTTTTAAATATATATATAGAGTATGAGTTAAATACACACACACAACACCACACACACACACACACACACGACAGGAAACTTCCATAAAAATGTTTATATATAAATAGTCTTTTAAAATAATATTTAAAATAATATTATATACCATACAAAGGGGAAATATAATGAAAATGGTAAATTATTTTAAATATTCTATTCTATCTTCTATCTAGCTATCTATCTAATCTATCTATCTATCGATTAATATATTATATATAATAGTATAGATATAATATCTAAGGGCTCGACATTAACGAGCCCTACAGAGGACGAGAAATTTACGTAACTTGAAAATGTCAATACCAAAAACAATAATAACTGCATTTATCTGTGAAATAGCCTCTGTTATAGGGGTGTGTGATATATATAGTTTGCAATGATATGGTAATTGTTTTTTTTAACGATGTGCAATTTGACATTATCAGTATTTTGCCAAAAATCAAACAAAACACATAACGTTACGGAGGGCACGGGCTACATAAAGAAGTCTAGTAGGTTAGACTAGTGCACATGTGCGTTCTTTCACTGCATGATTCAGTATATTAAAATGCATGAAGAATGATCAGAAAATTCAAAATATGGGGGCAGAAAATGAATATATTTATATCATTTCATATAGTTAAACAATAGCTATCACACGAAGATTGAGCGCCATTTTTTTGCTCCAAAAATCAGCATGATTACAAATGTGATTTTTTACAACAGTTCAATAAACTAGAATTTTTATTAAGAGACTTACATTTTAGACAACATATTGCCTGTTTTTGTTCTATTTCGCCAACAGAAATAATTCTAAACACAGCCACTGTTTTGTGTCTCTGAGCAACACAACGGCGTTTTGTTCCTGAATGAATCAACCATTTAAATTATTAAATGCATCTTATATTTTAAATGATTCGGTTCAATCGCAATGATTCACTTATTAACTGTGACTTGATGCCACCTGCTGGCGGTTTTAATTTCACATTTAAAGTTAAAAAAAAAATTTTCTTCTAATATCAGTGATCATCAAAGTTTTATGAATCAAAACATTATTTATTCATTTGCAACTGCAGGTTAAAACATTCCATGTCACTCTAAGCTGCATTAAAACCGTGGGGTAAATTATTCAATTCCAAAATTGCTTTATTGACATGACTGTAAGTGATACAATATTGCCAAAGCTTAGTATACATGTACAAAAAAATTAAAATAATAAGATAATAACAATATTAATAACTAAATGAACATCACTGTAATATAATGGAATATTATAACATCTTAGAAATATTAAACTGTAACAAATTATAACGTGTGAACATTTGATACCACAGTCTTTAACTTACATAGAAACACACACAAATACTTAGGCTCACTGTGGTGGACAGTAGGGTAACACTCTGAGGTCAGACACAACACACTTCAGCGCTGTCTCTCTCACACACACACACCCACACACAAACAACACAAACACACACACACAAACACACCACACCACACACACACACACACACAAACACACACACACAACACACACAGGTTTGTTTTGTGAAAAGTGGGGACATAGGCATAATGGTTTTTATACTGCACAAACCGTATATTCTATTGCCCTACAACAACCCTACACCTAAACCCACACTGACAGGAAAACTCTTGGGCATTTTCAGATTTTCAATACACTCTCATCTGTGGGATTTATAAGAGTTTGAAAGTTGGGGAAATCGGGGGGTAATGTCCTGAAGTCACCTTATCCTGTAATACTAGTCTACCTTTGTAATATACAAATTTAGGTCCGCATTTGTACAAAACGCGCGCACACACACACACACACAGCCCACACACACACACACTAAAGCACACACACACACACACACACACACACACCACACACACACCACCACATTCACCCGCTGTCTCTCAGGTTGTGGCACATCCACACATATCTCGCAGCAATGCTGCTGTCTGTCCCTCTCCTAATATTATCGAATATTAACGAATGACTGTAAAGTTCTTTATCAAGTTAGTGAATTTGTTGAAGTAGAGGTTTCTTATGGATCTGTATTTATGACAGTGAAGGAGGAAGTGCGTCTCTGTCTCGATCTCTCCTGTCTCACAGTGAGCACACACCCTTTGCTCTCTGGGTAACCAGCTCTTTCTGTGTCTGCCGGTCTCGATGGCTAGACTGTGCTCACTGAGCCTGTACTTGCTCAGGATCCGCCTGCTTTGTGTCTCTGACACTCTGGAGATAATCTTCCAATTCATAATTTGATTTTAGAGTTCTATAGAATTGTAATTTACTTTGTGTTTTAGTTTCCTGGTCCCAATATTCCAGATATGTATTTTTAGATTGTTTGATAATTTGATTTATTTTGATGTTCGGGTGAGAAGCAGTGCTGGTTTGAGACAGGTTAGTGTTAGTAGAGTTAGTCAGGTTAGTAAGTCTCAGAACTAGCTAACTGAGTGGACTCTTTTCGGGGTTCAGTTCTTGGGTTTGTATTGCTTTAAAATGTAGCGATTCTGTGGGACTTGATTTAAGTGGGCCTAATTCTGCCCTACATGCGTTATTGGGTGTTTTTCTTTGTAGTTTTAGAATCATTTTGCAGAATTCTGTGTGTAGGGCTTCTGTTGGATGTCTGTTCCATCTAGTGTAGCTCTGATCACTGAGTGGACCCCAAACCTCACTTCCATACAGCGCTATGGGCTGAATCACACTATCAAAGATTTTACACCAAATTGGAAGTGGTATTTCAATATTTTCTTGATTGCATATAGAGCTTTTCGAGCTTTATCTTTGAGAGCATTCACTGCCAAACTGAAACTCCCCGATGCAGTGATGATCAGGCCGAGGTAAGTGTACTGCATCGTGTGTTCTAGGGCGGTGCTGCCTAGACTGAACTAATGTCTGTGTTCCTGACATCTGGGCTTTTTCTGAAAGACCATAATGTTGGTCTTTTTGAGGGTTACTGCCAGGGCCCAGTTCTGGCAGTAGTTCTCCAGCAGGTCTAGGTGTTGCTGTAGTCCCTGTGGGGTGGATGACAGCAGCACCAGATCATCTGCGTACAGCAAAAGCTTGATGTTTTTGTCTTGTAGAGTGATTTCAGGGGATGTAGACTGTTCCAACTGCACCACTAATTCATTAATGTAAATGTTGAACAGTGTTGGACTCAGGCTACAGCCCTGCTGCACTCCTCTTTTCTGGGTGAAGAATTCTGTATATTTGTTGCCAATTCAGATTGCACATTTGTTGTTTGAATACATTGTTTTTATAATGTCAAAAATTTTACCCCCTACACCACTTTGTAAAAGCTTATAATATAATCCGTCGTGCCCAAAAGAAACAAAAGTTTTTTTGAAATGGACAAAGCATGCAAATATTTTTCAATTTTTGGTCTGTTTTCCGTGTTTATTGATTAGGGTGTGTAGGGTGTAAATGTGGTCAGTAGTTCTGTGATTTGGAAGGAAGCCAATCTGACTCGGGCTCAGGACATTGTGCTCATTAAGGAAGTTTACCATTATATGGTTTAAAATACTGCTAAATAACTTCCCCAGATTATTGCTCAAACAAATGCCTCTGAAATTATTAGGGTCCAATTTGTCTCCCCTCTTATGAATAGGGGTAATGAGTCCTTGGCTCCAGATGTCAGGAAAGCAGCCTGAACTAAGTACAGTGTTGAATAATTTGAGCACAGCTTTCTGCAGTTCAGGTGTGCTGTGTTTCAGCATTTCACCTAGAAAGCTGTCAGGACCACATGATTTCTTACATTTTTGGCTTTTGAGTTTGTTTGTCAATTCTTTATATGTAATTGGGAAGATTATTTTTAATTGTGTCTTCATAAATTTGTAGATTTTGTTTGATCAGATTATAATTGTCATTGAGTTTTGGTGGAATTTCTTTATATAAGTTTTCAAAATGTTTTGTCCAAATATCTCCATCTTGTATTGGTAGGTCTTGTGGTTTTGTTGTGCTCAGATTATTCCACATATCCCAGAACTGATTATGGTTTATTGAATGTTCTATTTCTTGTAAACGTTTGGTCAGATGGTGCTGCTTTTTTGCTCTAATTGTGTTTTTGTATTGTTTTAGTTTTGAACAGTATTCAGTTCTTATGTCGGTGTTGTATGGTTCTTTATGTTTCAGATTTGATAATTTTCTAAGTTGTTTTCTTAATGTTTTGCAGTCTGAGTCAAACCATTTTTCACCTTTTGTTGTTTTTTTGCGAATCTTTTGCCTTCTTTTTCAATTCACTTATATTTGCTGCTTTTTGAAATATGTAATGATTTCATTTGTAGCCAAATTAACACCATCTTTAGTTGTTTCACATTTTTTATTCATAAATATAGTGATTAGATTCTTCAGTTCTTCAGAATTCAGGGCTTTTTAAAAAATGTTTTGAAAAATTTTATACATTTTTCTGCGCTGTCTGGAGTCCATTTGAATCTCTGCTGGACCTGATACATTTTGCAGGTTTCCAGCTCGTTTTGTTCTGCTGTGTGATTTGTTTTAATATAAATGTCAGTTTGGTTATGGTCAGAAAGTGGAGTTCACTGTTTGACAGTGAATACACTGAAGGAGGACGGGTCCATGTCAGTGATGACATAGTCAACTACACTAGCTCCAAGACCTGAACAACACGTGAACCTCCCTAAAGAGTCCCCTCTGATCCTGCCATTAAGTATGTACAGGAATAAAGCTCGCCAGAGGTGCACTAACTCTGAACCATTTTTATTTACAGTTTGGTCAAGATTATTTCTCGGTGGAAGTATTCTTGTGAGACTGAAGAATATATTCATTGTCACTGTGGATCTATTGGTATTGGGATCAGATCCGTTATGGCATGAAGTCTCCACACAGCAGCACATTTCCCTGGGCCTGGAAACGGCTGATCTCTGTGTGGATGTTGTTCAGGTATTCCTCATCATGGTAAGGGGATTCTGTTAGGGGAATATAGATGGCACAGAGATATATGGCAGTAGTTGAAATGCCAATTTGGTTGTTTAGTTTTAACCAGCAGTGAAATTTTCCAAATGTAATAATAGAAATGTGCTTGGCCAGATCCTCCCTGTACCACACCAGAATTCCTCCTGAGTCTCGTCCACGATGCACTGTACTTAATTAAACTGAGGGCACAATTACTTCATAGTAGCCTGAGGGACAGTAGGTAAGTGCAAAGAGAAATATCCAAGACATTTTTTTAAATAACTGGCAACTTCATTAAGATGCCAAATACATGAAACAACTCCTTTTGATTCATAAAATTTTCTCTGAAACAGATTTTTATGATTCATTCTTAGACAGAAAATTATGATCCAGCTTTTCTCAAAGTAAATATTAGCAAACATCACTCTGTTGCGTATTCTTGTTTCTTATTATCAAAGAAGGAAAGCAGATTTGTATTAGAGTAAATGACATAACTTTTCCATGCACATTCATTTTTACATTAAAATTGACATGTACTGTATCATAACTGGTTACCTTTGTTCTACCACTAGTTTACTTTAAAAGATCCTGTGGTATATTTATTATTTATTTTGTGTGTGTGTTTATGAATGTTCCATGAGTCTCTTAATTTCCATAAGCTATAAAACCTGTGTGCATCATATTCATAAAAAGATGCTTAAAATGGTTTAATTAGAGTATGGCTTGTCAAACCAGAGGACATAGCCATTATTCGGAAGTAAAATGTAAAAAATGTCTCCTGCTACAATGGGGACGTCTGGTTTCCCCTTCAAAATGACCAAAGTCTGAGTGGTTACTGTGGTAGTTTGGACCGTTCCTCTAATCTACCCGGCACAGATTTTCAGACTTGTCTTGATCTTTAGACAAGCCCAAAGTGATGTCCCTTTGTAGCTGAGCCATGTTCCACCGGCTCTGGCTGAACAGGGCGTCTCTTCGCAGGGTGTGAAATGTCTGGACGCTTCCTCTATCGCTGTCATAACTGGTGTGCCCTGATTCCCTCAGGCGCTGTCAGTGGAGGAGCTCAGTGAAGACTGGCGCTCTCTGAGAAGCATATCCAGCCAAGAGACCATCTGTCATAGCGAATAACTGCGTGACAGCACAAATACAGTCCTCCCTCACTAAAACCCTGACTAGCACTGGGAACTGATGGATATGAGAGCTTGGAATTGAAAGAACTGATCATAGGGGAAAGGAATGAGTGAATAAAGCAAACTATCATATACAAGATTATTACTAATGCTACCCTTGAAATAATAAGTATTTAGGTGCTAAGTTGTTTTATATGATATCTAGCTGATCCAAACTGCTAGGCTAATTTATCATCATTAGCTCTTCGAAGAGCTCGATTTTCTAGCCGGTGGACCTGGTTTTCACCGAAAAGTCAACATTTAGTTAGTAGTCAAGTCAAGTCAAGTTTATTTGTACAGCGCTTTTCATGATACAAATCATTGCAAAGCAACTTTACAGCAAATTAAGTTTTTACAATATTTAGTGGTAGCTTATCAGTGGGGAATGTCAGTTAATGCACTGTACAATTGGCAGAAATGTACGGAAAAATCAATAAAAGACGTAATAAAACAGACGATGAAACACTATTAACAGCAATTATTATTATTTGATGCAATCAAACTTATAGCAAAGTTTGGTAGTTTTGTATGTTGTCTGAGAGTTTTCATCATCTGAGGTCTTCTGAGGGGTTGCATCATCTCTTCTCATGTGTTCTGGATCCAGAATGAAGCTTGTGTAAATCCTATAGTTACCACGGGATGTCAATAAGCAGAAAACAGAGAACCAAATACCAAACATAGTTAGCGTAGCTGCTGTTCCAACCAAACAAAATTGATTTGTTTAACCCAAGCTGAAGAATAATAATGCGCATTTGATCAGGTATAACTGCAGTGCAAGATTATGAGATGCATAATTTGAATGCTTGGCCAAAGAGATGCATCTTTAATCTAGATTTAAACAGAGAAACTGTGTCTGAACCCCGAACATTATCAGAAAGGCTATTCCAGAGTTTGGGAGCCAAATGCGAAAAAGCTCTACCGCCTTTAGTGGACTTTGCTATCCTAGGTTAGGATAGCAAAGTAGTATGTAGTAAAGAGTTAGTAGTATGTTCTAGTTAGCTCCTACTGGTAGATGTTGTAACTGCACCTGTGCAGGCGAGCAAAAATGACTAAATTAATTCAAATTACATATGGTAGGCTACTTACCGGTGACTGATGTGTTATCGGAGCAAATGTTGAGATTAATAGAAGTGCTAACTGCTAATGCTAACTTTGCCCAGTTTGTTAATTTGTGCAAAAAGCTACATGTTCAAAAGCATTGACATTTACATGTCAAAAACATTTTTAGTATTCTTATTAATAAGATGGTTGGGGCCCGTGTTATTTTAGTATCACTGAGATTCCATAATTGTTTTTAATACCATTTTTAGTCATTTTGTTGTGTTTGTAATTTTATTCTTTCTTTTTTTCCCCCTGTTTTCTTATTATTTTTTTAATACGTCTAACTGTATAGTTAAGCATGGTTTTATGTAGTAACAGTGGTAGTAACCAGTTTTTTTTTTTTTTTTTTTTTTTGTGTGTATTGTTCAATTTGTTAGACTTAAAACAATTTTACTACCAAATACCATGGTAAACTATGGTTTAGTAAACCATGGTCATTTGTGATTCCCATGGTTTATTATAGTAACCATGGTTTTTTGGTTTAGTTGTAGTAAAACAATGGTTTCATTTTAGTAATTATTAATTAAAATGTAGTTGTCCTAAATGAGAAAGTGGCCTTGGAAAATTAACGGAAATAAATAAGAAATGGTTTTTATATTGATTCATTTCAGGGCATCGTTATTTATTTCACGTACCGAAAATGTTCATTTAAAGTTTTTAGCAATTGTTGGTGTTTTTATTTTATTCTTAGTTTTTTTAAACATGTCTATATAGCGTTTTATTTTTATTATTATTTCAGATTTTTTTTTAGTTTTTAAGTTATTTTAGTATTGTTAAGTTAAAATAAAGGAAATAAGAAATGTGCCTTGACAACTAGTAAATTAAAATTCTTCTTTCTTTCTTTCTTTCTTTCTATCTTCTGTTCTTCTTTCTTTCTATTACAGTTGAATACGTTTCATTTCCAAGCAAAAAAAAAAAGATGCTTCAGTTTTATGATAATAATAACCCTGTGGGTTCTCTTCTAAAAGACACATTATTTTGGCTGGTTTTTAATTGTACCAAAACCGCTTTATTTGTACTATTTCTATTATTTTTTAAAGGGGTCATATGATGCGATTTCAGTTTTTCCTTTCTCTTTGGAGTGTTACAAGCTCTTGGTGCATAAAGAAGATCTGTAAAGTTGCAAAGACTAAAGTCTCAAATCCAAAGAGATATTCTTTATAAAAGTTCAGAGTCAGCCACAACTACCTAAAACAGCTCGTTCTAACACGCCCCACATGTCTACCTCACTTATGTGGGAAGATTTGCATAACGCCGCCAAAAATGTTCACGCAAAGAAAGAAGACGTAACTGTTATTCTCGCTGTAGTATTGTTGACGCTACAGCCATGTCGTGAAGACGCTGTGTGCTTCGTTGTGAAAGCGAAACTACTTTGTTTGGTCTTCCAAAAGAGGATCTCATGCTGGAGCTGATCCGGGCTGGCGCTGAGGAAATACATAACTTTCCACGTGGACCAAAGCGGAGTCCAGCCCGGGGTCGTCACATGTGGTCGCCGCTCATTCGTCGGATCCTCCAACGCCGCCTCAGCTCACGCTAGCCCGGCATCAGCTCACTCTATCCCGGCCTCAGCACACACTAAGCCGGGGCTACGGCTCACGCTAGCCCGGCCTCAGCTCAATCTATCCCGGCCTCAGCGCACACTAAGCCAGGCTTCCCCTCACGCTAGCCCGCTTTGTTTTTCGTTGTGAAAGCGAAACTACTTTGTTTGGTCTTCCAAAAGGGGACACGACTACAAATCAGTGGTTAAGTTGTATTTACAACACTGTTCCAGAACAGTTTAACCCAAATATCCAGATGTGTGCAGCACATTTTATGGAGGACCGTTTCCTGATCCTGGTAGAATAGACTAAAATGCCGGCTGTTCTGACTCACATAAGTACGTTTTCATTTAAAGGATTTGCCACTGATGATTCAAACGCGAGTTTTTTGGGCAGTGTAGAGTAGCAATTGTTGTTTGTCGTTTTTCTGATCACAAATGCAGACATGGTTTTATGTTTACGCGGCGTGATGCAACGCAAAGCAACGCTTAAAAAGACAGTATAAGTCATTATAATCAGTAATTATGTCCCCACTGGATGAAACAAATGCCTCGTTTATAATGGGTTTTAATGTTTTTGTCTCATCGCTCCGGCACACGGCATCAAAGTATGGTAAGGGGCCTAACATTTCCGTCACACGCTTGAAGTATTCGGCCAATCAAAACGCACTGGAAAACTGGCCAATCAGAGCACACCTCGCTATTCAGACCGATGAGCTTTGTAAAAATCATGCGTTTCAAAAAGGGGGGCATAGAGGAGAAACAATAATGTATCGTATGTGGAAAATAATGTGTTTTTTGAACTTTAAACCGCATAAACACATTTCATTATACCAAATACACAAAATAGTGTTATTTTTAGCAACATCATATGACCCCTTTAAATCTCGGCTTGTAGTTGCAGCGTTATATACAATGCCCTCTCTGGTCATAAGAGAGAGTTACAGTCTGGTAAAACATCAGGAAAACTACAATTCAGAACCGCACTCTTCCTGCGTGACGTCATGGCGCACGGATGAAAACAGTCGCATGATACTATTTATTTCAAAGACAGATTGCGTTTACAAGACTGACAGATATATTGGTCATTTCATGAGCACATATCATCTCTAGTGCGTGCACAAGACCGATGGCGTTCTCAGAGTGGCGTCTGTCTCTCAAGCTGCTGGACCAGCCTTCTCTTCCCAAGTCCGTGCTGCAGTTCCCAGAGACCGAACCTGGAGATGTTCCTCCCGGAGAGTATCGGGTCTCCACTCTCAAGCAGCTGGTATCAGCTCAGATCCCAGATGCCATACCAGATCCTGAGCTCATAGGTAACATATAATGCAAAGCATCTGTCGCTAATATTAGAGTGATTATGATTATAATATTAGACGACAGTGCGGCATTAATACTGTCACATTTCAGATTATTACAGTATTAATAAACTGATTAAAAAGACTAGCCTTTATTTATAATGTTATAATCTGACGTGGACATCAAAGTCAAGTTAAAATAATTATTATAAGGGTTTTATTTAGCCCGTTATTTTAAGCCTTTTTATATGTATTCCTGTAGCCGAAATAGTATTTTATGTTACTAGTGCTTTTTTATGTTACTTGCGCTTATTATAATTATTATTATTATTATTTTTACCATTTTATTATTATTTTACTAGTGCTTATTAGTTTTTATTATTATTTTTATTTGGTGACTATCTTTTCAATTTCAATAACTATTGATTAGATAGTAGTACTTATTTCTTTGCTAATAGTTACTAATCAAAGGTAAATATTCCATTGTTATATCAATATACTGTATGCTAACAAATACTTTGAATTCTTTGTGATTCTGTGGTTCAGATATTATAATCGATATTATAAAAAACTAGTTTGTATTCCAATATGTTATACAGGTGCATCTCAATAAACTAGAATTTCATGGAAAAGTTAATTTATTTCAATAATTCAACTCAAATTGTGAAAACTCGTGTATTAAATAAATTCAATGCACACAGACTGAGGTAGTTTAAGTCTTTGGTTATTTTAAATGTGATGATTTTGGCTCACATTTAACAAAAACCACCCAATTTCCATCCAACAAAATTAGAATACCTTCTAGAACCAATAAAAAACTTGGCTTCTGGAAAGTATGTTCATTTACTGTACCTGTACTAAATACTTGGTAGGGGCTCCTTTTGCAAGAATTACTGCATCAGTACGGCGTGGCATGGAGACAATCAGCCAGTGGCACTGCTGAGGTGTAATGGAAGCCCAGTTTGCTTCGATAGCGGCCTTCAGGTCATCTGCATAGTTGGGTCTGGTGTCTCTCATCTTCCTGAATACCCCATAGAGTCTCTGTGGGGTTCGGTCGGCGAGTTGCTGGCATCAAGCACCGTAACAAAGGTAATTGAACAGATTTTGGTGCTTTTGACGTGGGGCTGTGCCAAATCCTGCTGGGAACATGAAATCAGAATTTCCATAAGCTTGTCAGCGAAGGATAGCATGAAGTGCTCTAAAATTTCCTGGTAGATGGCTGCGGAAATCATCACAATTAAAAGAACCAAAGTCTTAAACTAATTCAGTCTGTGTGCATTGAATTGATTTAATACACCAGTTTACAATTTGAGTTGGAATTACTGAAATAAATGAACTTTTCACGACATTCTAATTTATCGAGATGCACCTGTACTAGTACCAATTACAATTTTGCTAAAAACTGTTCATTGGGTAACAGTGCTTTACTTATTTCCTAGTTACTAATAACTGTCCTATTAATTACTAATATCAATTCCAACTTTACTAGTATTTATTTATTCAATACTTATTTAGGTACCTATTCATGTGTCATTGTATATTCCAGCTGTTATTTATTACATTTCTTACCCCACTAATGAATAGCTTTTTACATTTTGTTTTAAACTTATGTTACAACTAGTCAGAATGGCTTTTTATTTAAAAAAAAAAACTACATAATGTATGTTATAATGCATTAGATCTTTTCATAAATAATTGTTACCAAAGTTAAAATGCATCATATTTGCAGATTTCCTGCTACATCTGTTTTTTATTGGTTACTTAAGATGAATAGATAAGTATTAAAGCTCTTAAGGGCGTTCAATTATTCTTAAGAACATACAATGCATATAAGGTGCATTACAATGCATAATTAATACATTATATATTTGAAGACCTCAAGAAGTATTACCAATTCTAGTAGTATGCAATATTACGGTTTACTTAGTAACAGTCAAATCATTCATGTTTTTTTTTTTTTTTACATTATGCAAAAACATTATAGCTAATAGAATATCAAATAATGGCACCTTGTCTTAGGTTTATATTATAAGTCATTAGACTTTTTTTTTCCTTACAGATTTTGTATCTGTCATTTGTTTAAAAAGTTTCTGTAATTTATAATAACTAGAATATAAATAATATATAATAGAATTTAAGTCAACAAGCTGGAACTATGACTTTTAAAAACATAAATGTGTCCCTATAGTGATGAAATCTAATAGTGATGAAATCTAAAGACACTTCGAATCATGTTTCATGTTTAAAAAAAAAAGGAAAAATTAATAAATTCTGGGAATAACCCCTAGAGGAATCTTGACAAGATTGCAAACAGTTTTCCCATTATCTTTATGCATTACAGAATTAGTGTACTGTGGCAGAAAGTTAAAGGATGACTTGACTCTGGAGTCCTATGGGATTCAGTCGGGATCCACTGTGCACATCCTGAGAAAGTCTTGGCCTGAGCCTGAGATCCATCCCGGTGAGTCGGGTTTACGTTCTGCAGAGGAACACAAAAGGAGACATCGGGCAGAATGTTCATGCTGCTCTTTTCCATACAAATGAAATTATGTACAGATGGACACTGGCAAGCTCCAAAAATGCACCCTGAATAGAGTCCATTATTTATTCCTGTATGTTCCTCTATAGAGCCAGTGGACAAGGTTGCAGCTGCGAGGGAGTTTCGTGTCTTGCAGGCAGCTCTTCACACCAGCACTGCATACAGAGGCTCGGTAGGTTGACTTGACCAGCATTGCTGAACACAAGCGTCTGAACGTGCTGCTGGTTCTGGATCCTTGGGAACATGTTTGAGTAGCTGTTCACTCATTCCAGGTGTTCAAGATGCTGAACAACAAGGAATCCCTCGACCAGATCATCATAGCAACACCTGGGCTGAGCAGCGATCCTGTGGCTCTAGGTATGTTTACAGGCAGAAGTGATTTGTGATGTTAGGCGTGTTGAAGACTTACTCATGTTTATTGACTACATTTTAAGGGGTTCTTCAAGACAAAGACCTCTTCATACAATTCACAGACCCAAACATGCTTGACACGTAAGTGAGCATCATTAAATACAACAGGAAATAGCTGAGTTCATGTCTGAAATGCCCCACCTCAGCCAGAATAAATAAAACGAAATGAATGAATGACAAAGAAACAAACAAACAAATATAATAATATTATTAGTGCGTAGTAATTAATTATAAGAAAAAAACAACAAATAAAGTTTAATTAAAATAATAATAATAACAACAACAACCAGTAAACTAAATCAGTAAGTTATTGGTAATTTACTAATCAATATGACTATAAATCGCATTAATCCATTATTCAATATAAGTATTTATTAATACATTATTAACAATAATCATCATCATCAATCAATAAGGTTTATATGGTAATAATGTAAAACAAACTAATTTATAACTAATATAATAATAAAAAAATAATTTTTGTATATAATAATAGTAAAATAATAATGCTTATAATAGAAACTATAAAGATGATTCTGTATGTTGGGTGGTTACTCACGTGTAAGCTGGACATGCTGGACACCTGCAGGGCCTGCTGCAGTGCCTGGTTAAACAGGTCGTTGGTTATAGGAGTGCCTGCAGGGATTGGGGACACTCCTGAAGAGGGACCCTGTAACAGACATATTCGTTTTTTAAATTAGTGTATGCAAATCGAAAACATCATAGACACACTGATGTTTAAATTCCAGCTGGTAACAATTATTACCATTAATTAATTTATTAATTATTATCTGTTAACTAGTTCTGACATTAAGGGGTCACAACACCGTTTTCAACTAAAAACTGAAAACTTTTTATGCATTTTGGCCATTAATTTACACAACAATGGTGTTTTGGGGGCATGAAAATGCAAACTTTTGAAAACGGGTTTCAAAGTGCAAGTTTTTAAAAATGATACCATTACCATCTCAGTATAAACTACAAAAACACAAATTTTGAATGAAACCTGAAAACGGTGACGTCATGCACTTGTGTATTATATGTGTGCACGCCGTAGTGTTTCTTTGCAAAGTGACATCGCCATCTACTGGCATGGTATGAATAATGCAGTATTTTTCGTCATTTTTGCCGATCTGTGTAAACGGGGTCTGTATGCGAAACTTTTGCAAAAACACAAAGGAAAAACATTTCTGTTTTCAGTACATTGTTGTCATGTAAATGTACCCTAAATGTTTATACTGCGTTGATTAAATAAATAAAAAATAAAAATCTGCATTTAGAAATGTTTCTACAAGTGAATTTAGGCATCAAAAAAATATATGCAGAAATAATATTTATTTTGAGTTCTGTTAAAGATTACATTTAAGTGTTATTAAATTAATGTTTTAAAAAATTAACTTCATTTTGGGGTCAGAAAAATGAAGGAAATTAATACTTTTATTTAGTAAGGATGCATTAAATTGATCAAAAAGTGACAGTAAAGACATTTATAATGCTACAAAAAATATGTATTTCAAATAAATGCTGTTCTTTCGAACTTTCTATTCAAAGAATCATGGCGGGGGAAATAATCATGATATCCAAAAATATGAAACAGCACAATCATTTTCAGGATGAAAAAATGTAATATTTTTGTAATATAATAATATATAAAATAATAATATAGTATAAAAGAATATGTATTATTATAATTAATCCGTAATATCCTTTAATAGTAATATAAATTAGATTAATACTACTCTATACTACTTTTAAAAAACTTTTAAACTTTAATAATTAATTAATGTAATAGTCATAATAATATAATAATATTATTATTATTCAATGTTGAAATAATAATAATAATACAATATATTTGTTAATACATTTATATTTAGGTAGAATTCATATTTATTTCATTTCAAGCACTTAATCATAAGCAGTCAATTTTGTCTGGTACTGTATGTCTTTATAATAATTAATCACAATTAAATTATTTATTTTGCTTTTAAAACGACTTTCAATTTTGGCATTATAGTAATATAGTAAAAACGGGTGTGAATGTCATATTGTGTTGACTTCTGTTGAATCTGAGGTTTTATTGCCTCCGAATGTGACATTTGAATCATGTGGTGCACTTTGGGTTAAAGCAAATGATACCCTGAGCTTAACTGTCTCACCAGATTGGCCAATTCCCACCCGGCACTGGTAAATGCCATCATCCTGGTGCTGCACTCGGTGGCTGGCAGCGTGCCGCCCCAACAGAGCGCCAGCTCCTCCAGAAACGTGTCTTCTAGCTCTTACAGCGACATGCCAGGTGGGTGTCCATTTAAACACAATTTAAGTGAAAAATTGCCCACCATTTACATAATGTGACGGGTCATTTTGGTGATCCATAGTAATTTTCATGCATAAACTTTTTTTTTTTTTTTTAATCTACAGGAGGTTTCCTCTTTGAAGGCATGTCTGATGATGATGAGGACTTCCAGTCGGTTTGTGATGATTTACTGTTCTTCATTAGGAATAGTGCATTGACAGTATTGGATCCTAAGCCAGTTTATCATCTGTAGGGGAATCGCGGTGGGCCGTCCACTCTTGCTAGTGGTTTGGCCGGCATGAGGCCAGCTTCGCTCGGTTATAACGGCGCGTGGCCCAGGGGGGGGACACCCATCACCAAAGTGAGTGGCCACCGCTCTGGCCCCGCCCAGCACCTGAGAGCAGCGCTGTTACACCAACTACAGGAAATCAGGTACAGGACACTTCAGTAGAGTACACTGCACATTACTGTGTCCAGCCAGAGTCCACCCAGAGTTGTTGTACTAGATATATATATATATATATACTATCTATATATAAACCACGGCAAATGAATGGTAATAATTAAAAAGCATAATAAAATATGGTTTGCGCTTTATCAAATTAAAAAAACTTAAGTTTCATGGGCTGGAACAAAATTATGGAGGTAAATTTCCAAGTCAATGGCCATTGGCAGGGGTCAAAGTGTTTACTGTATAAAACCATTCAAATGTTTGTGGTCAGTAAGATTTTTTTTTTATGTTTCTTCTGCTCACCAAGGCTGCATTAATTTGATCAAAAATACAGTAAAAACAGTAATATGTGAAATATTATGAAAAACGGTACAATAAGGGTTGTCTGTTTGAATAATTTTAAAATGTCATTGATTTCGGTGATCAAAGCGAATTTTCAGCATCTTACAGTTCAGTGGCACCGCTCCTTCAGAAACATTCTGATATGCGATTTGCTGCTCGAGAAATAGTATTATTCTTCTCAATCCTGAAATAGTTGGCGGTTCTATTTTTGTGGATATCATGATTAATTTCCCCCCCAGGATTCGTCCATAAATAAAAAGTTGAAAAGAACAGCATTTATTTGAAATACATATCTTTTGTAGCATTATAAATGTCTTTACTGTCACTTTTTGATCAATTTAATGCATCCTTACTAAATAAAAGCTATTATTCTTCATCGTTCTACCACAAAAATGAAGTAGTTAATTTTAAAAACAGTAATTTAATCACACCTTAATGTAATCTTTAGCAGAATTCAAAATAAATATTACTTTTGTATATAATTTTGTGATGCCTAAATTCACTTGTAGCATTTCTAAATGACAGATTTTATTTTTTATTTATTTAATCAAAGCAGTATAAACATTTAGGGTACATTTACGTGACAACAATGTACTGAAAACAGAAATGTTTTTCCTTTGTGTTTTTGCAAAAGTTTCGCATACAGACCCCATTTACACAGATCGGCAAAAATGACGAAAAATACTGCATTATTCATACCATGCCAGTAGATGGCGATGTCACTTTGCAAAGAAACACTACGGCGTGCACACATATAATACACAAGTGCATGACGTCACCGTTTTCAGGTTTCATTCAAAATTTGTGTTTTTGTAGTTTATACTGAGATGGTAATGGTATCATTTTTAAAAACTTGCACATTGAAACCCGTTTTCAAAAGTTAGCATTTTCACCCCCCCAAAACGCTGTTTTGTAAATAAGCGGCCAAACGCATACAACGTTTTCCATTTTTAGTTGAAAATGATGTTGTGACCCCTTAATGTCAGAACTAGTTAACAGATAATAATTAATAAATTAATTAATGGTAATAATTGTTAACAGCTGGAATTTAAACATCAGTGTGTCTATGATGTTTTCGATTTGCATACACTAATTTAAAAAACTAATATGTCTGTGACAGGGTCCCTCTTCAGGAGTGTCCCCAATCCCTGCAGGCACTCCTATAACCAACGACCTGTTTAACCAGGCACTGCAGCAGGCCCTGCAGGTGTCCAGCATGTCCAGCTTACACGTGAGTAACCACCCAACATACAGAATCATCTTTATAGTTTCCGTTATCAGCCCTTCAAACATCTCAAATAGAGATGTCGCAGAAAATGCATGCATTCTTCCTATGACTGCTAGCACAGCTTGTGCACGAATCCTATTGCTTATATATGCAGTGAAGTCTGAACATAATATCATTTTCGTTTTTAAAGTGGCATTACTGATTCTGGATCGACTATGTTTGATAATGTTTAGAATCAGTGGCAGTCGCAGCTCCAGCAGCTGCGGGACATGGGCATCCGTGATGAGGAGCTCATCCTGAGAGCCCTGCAGGCCACCGGTGGAGACATCCAAGCAGCCCTGGAGCTCATATTCGCCGGAGGCGCACCATGAATCACTTCTCTGAAGTAAAGCGTTATTGTGATGTTACAACCAAGGCAGATTTACCACTACATTTTCAATATTTGAACTACCTATTTGATAGTGAGTTATTTTTAATTGTCTTTTATTTTTAGATATGTACATTGAATGCGGTGCTATCAGCTTTTTGAAGAGTAGTTTAGGGCCCATGTTACAATGTATCACTTCTGCTGTGCTAATATACTATGTTCGGCTCTGTAAATTTTTATGTTCAGACAATCATTGTTACGTTTTATTTTGTCATGAATTAAAATCTTCCTTAAAAACCATTAAGCTTGTTGCTCTGTAGTTGTGTGCAAGGATTAAACTTGGCATGATATGGAAAATCCGCCTGTCTGTTTTCCAAATGCATCTTAATGATTCATCCATGAATGTTATATTTAATTAATTTTTGACCTCCTAATTTTCAATTAAAATGTCACACTCTAGCTTGATCTTCCAGTGAAACAACAGACTTCGTTACGGTGAAGGTGACAGCTATTCAAATGGAAATTAGTGCATAAATCAACTTCAGCAAAATAAATATCCAAACACCTAAAGTTACATTTTTAAATTAAAATGTATATATTAGATACTTTCTATATTCTTATGGAAACAAGCAGTGATAGTTTGCATTTACTACAAGATTTGATTGCAATTTATTTGCTTTAGGTGTAAATAATTAATAGGTAAACAATCAACAATTCCCTCATAACAAGGCTACAACATTCCCAATTTTCTCTACAGATCTGATTATTTTGTACATCTTATGTCAGTGTTCTAAAATTAGTAAACTTTTATGACAAGAAATCCTGTCACTTTGGTCAAACTATCTATATGAGCCTTTTATCATCAGTATCAATAACCTGTTATGTTTTATGGGCTTGTTTATCCATGAACTTCAGGTCCAAATAAGAAGCTGTCTGTGTGAACCACCAGGACCACCTATAGGACAATGACCAGGTCAAACGTCTTATAAAAGCCTTTGCCAGTGTCAATTTTTGTGGTACAACATGGCAGAGACGAGTCCTGTTGATTATAGCTTTCTGTTCATCCTTCGAGTTGCTTGGTTGATGAAAAAGTAGAGGTAGAAGTGAAAAACTTGCCTGCCGATTCTAAATTCACTCCTCTAGAGTCACTCTGAAGATGGAGACGATTGGGAAGCGTTCGGCCACTACACCAGCGACTCCTCAGGGAGGTACACTGCTTCATCTTAAACTTTCATACAATCACTGTTTTGTTTCTAAAAGCTTTCTCAATCATTAAAGGATTTACTTAATTATTAATACACAGTTTCCAGAGATGAAAGTCTTGGCGGGACATTTGAGGGGGTTGAAGCCATGGGTGTGCTTTGGAGTATGAGACCTGTTCCTGAATGTAAACCAGGTCGCCGGTGAGTAAGTAAAGCGAGAGAGATAAATAACTGCACCACTTTTTTTTTATTGCATGCACTTGTAATGAACTTCAGATTTAAAGGGACAGTTCACCTTAAAATAAAATTCTGTCATCATTTACTCTCCATACGTCGTCCCAAAACTGTATACTGTTATTTATTTATTTTCTGTGTAAAACAAAATAGGAATTTTATCGTAAAGGTGCTCACATTAACAAAATTTTGTGGGAATAAAAGGTCCATTGTCAATATAGTGCAATAGTCGGGTTGCAGAGGCAAAAATGCAATTAATATTCTTCTTAGGGAAATTGTTAATATGCTTTTGTTGAAGCCATAACTTTGCAATATTTCAACTCATGTTTTAAATCAGGGGTGTCAAATTCAATTCCTGGAGGGCCGGAGCCTTGCGGAGTTTTGTTCCAACCCTGCTCCAACACACATACCATGTAGTTTTCAAATAAGCCTGACGGATTTGATTAGCTGAATCAGGTGAGTTTAAATAGGGTTGAACCTAAACTCTGCAGGGCTCCGGCTCTCCAGGAATTGAGTTTGACACCCAGCCATGCTTAACAGCGGAATCCATTGTTAAAAAACTACATTACCCACGATGCTGTAAAGAAATTTCCACCAATCAGAGAGCTGTAGTGAGCAAATCGGGCCAAACGAGCGCTTAGCTCCGCCCATTCCATGAAGCACGCAAATTATGTTATAGAGACTCCCCACACTCTCAAAATACTTAAATATTTGAAAATATATATGCATATTTGCCAATAAACTTAAAATATGTTGTTTCTGTATATACAGTCAACAACTTTAAATGGATAGTTTTATATTTCTCAATTGTTTTCAAATTTGATTGTCTTTTACAATGCTTAATTGGGTTCATTAAAGCCGTTAAAAACACACAAAAAGTCTTGCATTTTTTTGTCCTTTTTTTTTTTTTCGATTTTCAAAAACTTTTTTTTGCTTCAAATCAAAGTTTGTACTGTTGTGATTCACCTCGTAGCTGGTTGGTTTGATTCATGGCTCTAACAAAGACTTTTTAAAAAAGGAAATGAGTGGAAAAATACACTAAAAAAGGGGGTGGGCACTAATGCCTAAGCGAGACATGCAAAAAAAAAAAGAGCGGGGCGTTTTGATTGGACGAGCATTTCTTGGTCCTACACCTTCCACAGAATATATAAATATAGATAAATACATTTAGACCACTTAATTTAATGATTGCTATCGAGATGTGAAGAGACTTTCAACCAGCATAACAAAAAATGTTTCTGAACACAATCACCTATTGCACCTTTAAAAGACACCATATTGAATTTAACGTTAATGAAAACAAGGCTGTGACGTATAGGCTTTACAGTGGCATGCACTGATTAAAAGTCCTAGATCATGCCATTTTGCCAACCCACAGGTTTAAAACAATTTTTTGGAGTTTTTGACTACTGAAATTTTTTTTTTCTTCAGAAAGATGTTTTGTCAGCTGAACAGTCGCTAATTGTTAAATAACAGTACAATCCACTGAATGCTCTGTACTTAAGTCCCTCACAGCCTGAATTTCATTCCTGTCAAAAAATTAAACATGGATCTACCTTGACTGAGGTCTATATGTCTTTGTAAAAATGTATGCTGGTATTTTTTTTGGTTGAAAACAAAATGAGAATTTTATTAAAAGTGGAGTCACAACTTAAACCTGATGCGAAATCTGCGTGGGAAAATCTTTTACCCTCACGCACTGAATTGACAGATAATTTTGATTTGAATTGACAGATTGCGGAAGAACAATGTCCAGACACCTATCAAAGTGGTGTTTTCCGTGCATGAAGGACACCTTGCTAAGGGCTTCAAGCATCACACACCCCTCACATCAGCTACTGCTGTATTTGGCCCCTGAAGTCCAGAGCGTTGAAGTGACAGAGGGTGAGATAAAGGGGACACTGTTCATTCCCTCAGGTATGGATTAGTCATTAGATGCAGTCCTTGCCCATATATCATTGGTATAGTGTAGTATTTTAAAATGTATATTCAATTATAATAATATAATATCAATAATAATTAGAATATACTTTAATATATGCAATTTAATTATTAATATATATTTAAATTATAACATAAATGTATTTACTTATACTCGCATTGGTGGTCAATTAAGGTTTTTTTTTTTTTATTTAAAGAAAATAATACTTGCATTCTGCAATGATGCATTAAAATGATCAAAAGTGAAGGCTTCAATTCAAAATATCCAGAAACAACACATGAAATATACATTTATATTGTGCCACAAGAGAAGCATTTATTTTAAAACCAACCTACTCTGTGACCTTGTATATTTAGATGAATGTAAATCATTACATTCTGTCTACATTTATCGAGACTCGAGGGACTCTCCATTTAAATGCGTGTGGTTTTGTAATGCAGGCTCTGGCCCCTTTCCTGCCGTGCTGGACCTCTGGGGAGGGCAGGGGGGTCGTGTTGAGTATCGCTCGCGCTCCTGGCGTCCACGACTATGTCTCGCTGGTCCAGGAATACATCGGGATCCTGAATGCTGCAGGAAAACTCCATCACATGGACAACACCTACTTTGAGGTACATGTGTGCTACAAAACTACTACAAATATAACTCTGATTAACAGATAGGTAAGTAATTCATGTGTTTTTATATCTGAATATACAATACTGGTCAAAAGTTTGGAATAATTAAGATATTTTATTGTTTTTGAAATAAGTCTCTTATGTTCACCAAGGCTGCATTTGTTTAATCAAAAATACAGTAAAATTGTAATACTGTGAAATACATTACAAAAAAAAAACAGTGTTCAGTTTTAATAATATTTTTAAAATGTAATTTCTTCCTGTGATGCAAAGCTGAATTTTCAGCATCATGACTCCAGTATTCTTCTTCCGAAATCATTCTAAAATGCTGATTTGCTGCTCAAGAAACATTTCTTATTATTATCAATGTTAAAAACAGTTGTGCAGCTTCATGTTTTTGTGGAAACCGTGATACACTTCCATTTAAAAGTTATTTCTATTCATCAATTTTAAAAATATTACTCAAAAATATTAAGCAGCAAAAATGTTTTTAATATTTTATTATAATTGCGAGCATAAATGTATACTATGGAGCAGCATTTTAGAATGATTTCTGAAGATCATGTGTTTACTGAAGACTGGAGTACTGATGCTGAAAATCCAGCTTTGATCCAGGCATGAAACACATTTACAAATATTCAAATCGAAACTACTTCTAATAATATTTTACATTATTACTGTTTTTACTGTATTTTGATTGAATTTAATGCAGCTTTTGTGAGCATAAGAGACTTATTTAAAAACATAAAAAAACGCAGTTATTCCACACTTTTGACCAGCAGTGTATATAATATATTTATTCAAATGGATACCTTTCTACTATTTATTTGCATCTACTTTACTAATCTGACATTTATTTTAATGTTTGTTAATGCTGAAGTGATTTAAAAATAAATTCAGTTATATGTAAATTAATTTATAATTTTCTAATTTAATTACTTTAAAATGTAATTAATTTTAAAATAAATGTTTCAGTATTTTCCCAAAATTGGTCCCACATTGGAGAGGGAAAATAAGGTATATACCATCATATGTACAGTACCTTGAAAGTATTTAAAGCACATCAAATATATGTTTTTTAAGTCTGCGTTCACATTTCTACAAAAACACCCCAAAGTGCGTCCTGACAGAGTGGCAGTGATGGGGATGTCATTCGGTGTCTCTGTAACGCTGGGTTTGACAGCATACTCAGAAATTGTAAAGGTGAATACGTCACACGTTCTCATGTACATCAGTACAGTGGAGATTTGATGCAGAGTCAGTGATGCAATGTATTTTTCTGTCCTTGTGGTTGTGTGGTTTGTGTGAGTGGGAGGCACATCATGCCGCTCAAAGGATCTTTGGCGGAGGTCTATGCAGCACTGCAATAGTGTGAAACACTCTTTTCCCATAACAGACAAATACAATTAAAATACATTACATTATACAGTACAAACTATATGCTAATAACATCTGTCATTCTGTCAATACCAAGGAATGTAGACAAAACCCGTTATGATGAAAAGATGAGAATAATTTGGCGGGATCTGTTGCTGCCAATACCAAATGACCCTTCCAAGAAAGTTAAGGTATGAAAATGATACATTTACTGTGTTAGTGGTGCATAATATGCAGTTTTGTACTGTAAAGAGTCATGTGCTTGCAATTCATACGGTGGGTTTTGTTTTTACCAGATGGGTGAAATCAAATGCCCTGTATTATTAAAGGGCTAGTTCACCCAAAAATGAAAATTTTATGTTTATCTGCTTACCCCCGGGCATCCAAGATGTAGGTGACTTTGTTTGTTCAGCAGAACACAAACGAAGATTTTTAACTCAAACCGTTGCAGTCTGTCAGTCTTATAATACATGGCAATGGTAAAAAAATCTATGAGAGTCAAAAAAATATACACAAACAAAAGCAAATTAAACCCTGCGGCTCGTGACGATACATTGATGTGTAAAGACTTATCAGTGCATTACCGCCACCTATCTCTCAAGTGGACCATTGACACTCTATCTACAATCTCAATTAGGAGTGTCAATGGTCCATTTGAGAGATAGGTGGCGGTAATGCACTTATAAGTCTGCAATCCGCCGTAAAGCAAGAAGAAGAAGACGCGTCACGCACCAGCTGTCGAGGACGCGCTCAGGACAGTTCAGACATTGCACTGCATCAGAGGTAAAAAACTATATAAATACTGTTCAGTTTCTTGCACAGACTGATCGTTTCGTGTCTTGACACATCAATGTATCGTCACGAGCTGCAGGGTTTAATTTGGTTTTGTCTGTGCATGTTTTTTTTTACTCTCAATGCCGTGATTTCCATTCACCTCCATTATATTACTGACAGACTGCAACGGTTTGAGTTAAAAATCTTCGTTTGTGTTCTACTGAAGAAACAAAGTCACCTACATCTTGGATGCCCTGGGGGTAAGCAGATTAAATTTTCATTTTTGGGTGAACTATCCCTTTAATTGCTGGTGAGGACGATCAAAACTGGCCAGCTTCAGAATCTGCAGCGGATGTGAGTCGATTGGTTTAACACAATAAAATGTTCGTCTTCAGCACTTTTATTTCATCTCAGGCCAGTGATTTAGCCAATCTCATGTCCTGTTCGGCAGATGAAGAAGAGGATGGAGAAGGCCGGGAACAGTCACCTCCTAACGGTTCTCCCGTATCCTGGAACGGGTCTCCTTATTGAGCCACCCTACAGCCCTCACGTCCGATTCAGTGATTTCAAGTTACTGGAGGCAAAGACCAAAGGTGAAGCTCGTTTTTTCATTGAGTTTCTAGCCCTTGTCTTATGTTAAAATGATGGGTACATTCATTATGTTCCAGGTTAAATTAACCCTTGTTAGATTAATACTAATAATCTATTCATTATTACTGTAAAAAGGCACAATGAAGATGAATTAGTCTTGCAATTATAAATACAGTATATAAATGGTTAGCAGCGTGTAACTTCTTTGCTGTTGTCATAGAGATGCTCCTCAAGAAAAGCCAGAGTTTTCTGCCAGGACTCCTCCTGAGCTCGACTGTGAGGAACCGTCTCTCCTCCCCAAAGCACCGCCACTACAATACAAAGCAATGTCATTTCAACCTCCTGAAATACAACGCACATATGCCAACAACAGCGCATTCTTCTATCCGTCTGTGTATATGACATCTCACTTCCCATTTATGCATATTGGTGGAGGGAAATAAGAAGAAGATAATAGATTAATCTTAGTCTAGCCCTTATATTACCGTATGTTCCGGGTTATAATATATAATAACCCATGCTAATATTTATATATTTAGCATATTAACTATTAAAATGTATAAATTCTAAAATGTTATATTTGATATCATACAAAATATAACTTCTTAATAAAATTAATCAAAAAATTCATTAAATTTATTGTCTTCATTTGGCTTTATATGATTAAAATACTATTTATCATATTTTATCTATGATGGGTTAAATTTGAATCAGTTATATTGAATGTAACATAAAATATAACTTCTTAAAAAAGGAATAAAAAAAATTAATTTACTCATCTACATTTTTCCTCTGTTATGAGACTCCAATGAATTTCTCCGCTGGTATAGTTATTTTTACAATCAAATTTCTTTGTAATTCTGTATAATGTATAACATGTAAAATTGTGTCCAGTTTTTTCATGGTTTCATTTTTAGTGAATTGTGTTGTTTAATTAATAATTTAAAATTATAATTGTTTAAATTATTTAATTAAAATAAATGATTATTATACTTTAAAAATTATTATTAATTAACTGTAATTATATTTGGGCAATGATGGTAATATTGTTTAATTATAAAGATTAATGATTTCATATATATTAATTAATAAAATACAAATGTTCTCTTTTTAATTGTAGAATATGGATCTAATGTCAACTATTATAGTTTAATTTATTATTTGAATTAAATATTTACTATAAATTAAATCTAATCTTTGAAAAAAATCTAATGTAAATTGCATGTTTTTTTTTTACGTACAGATATTGGATTTAAGGTGATGTTAACATGTAAACCTTGGGATGTTAGAGAAAATAATCTTCTAATCGTAAAATTAAAGTACAATTTATTAATCAAAAACAATTTATCTTCAGATTGAAAGAATTTATTTAAGAACTATTACTTACAAAGAGCGTTGATGTATAAAATTGAAATATGATGCTGAAATTCAAAATGTCAGTAACTAGCCTACCCCTCAGTTTCTGTTAGTTTTTTTGAACTCTTGAGCTTACATGGATAGTTCCCCAAAACTAAAATTCTGTCATCATTTACCTCACCCTCATGCCGTTCCAAACCTGTATGAGTTGCTTTCTTATGTTGAACACAAAAGAAGATATTTTGAAGATTGCTGGTAATGTTTAGCAGATGTGCTAAAACATTAGTCACATTTAAATGCAGACTCAAAACTCATGTTTATCTGTGCATTTATTGAATGAGCACTGTGCGTTGTCCGAACTGATTGCACTATATTATAAGTATAATCGTTTTCTTAAATTATTTTTAAATCTCTTAAATCAATTTTTTTTTTTTAGAATTTTCAAAGTTTTTAAATTCCTTGTTTTATTGTTGTGATTTTTTATGATTATTTTACTTCCTTTTGTGTAAATCACTTTGAATTACCATTGTGTATGAAATGTGCTATACAAATAAACTTGCCTTGCCTTGCCTTGCCTAATCAAACAGTTGCTGGTTGCCATTGACTTCCATAGTAGGAAAAAAAAATACTATGGAAGTCAAAGGCAACCAGCAACTGTTTGATTACCAGCAATCTTCAAAATATCTTCTGAGCATTGCAGTAATTAAAGACACGTTGAGTAATTTAGGGGTTCACTGGCCCTGAATCTCACTTATGCATGGATGCCAAGGGTCTTTTCCAGCCAGAAAGTGTGCCGTCTATCAGGGCAATCAATGCAATGTTTACGTGTTTTTATTTATTTCATTTTTGTCTAGCTTCAATTGATAAGTTCTGTGTTTACTTCTTTTGATACCAAAAAACTGTCACAAACTCCCGCTGCGACGGGGATCAAAGACTGATGTGTGATGCTGCTGCCAGAGCATCTTACATGAGCAAATCTGGAGCCACCGCATTAGCCATTTCACTTGGTGTAGCCATTGATGTTGACGCCAAACACTGATGAGAACATTTGTCTCGTTTGTCAATGTGCAGAATGAGGCTGAAATCAGAAGTGACACATCTCATAATGACTGATGTGCTTTTGTAGTGTGTTCTTCCAGAAAATATTTTAGCTTCCACAAAGGAAAACATTCCCATATTAATTGAACGGGGAAAAAACAACAACATCAACAACTGTGTTCCCAGGACTAGCCTCTGTTTTCATAAATATTAGGTTGGGCCACATAGCTATGATTTTATTGCATCAGACTGCCACGTATTTGAAATGTTATACATTTATACAGAATTACAATATTTGTATATTACGGTTTTATATGTATGCATAAGATGTTGCATTTCATAACTTTCATAAATTTTAAATGTTAAAGTTTCAATTGAATTCAGTGGCTTGTGTAGTCAAGATTTTAAGGTTTATACACAAATTGGATTTTAAAAATAAATATACCCAGAGAAATTCACTTGAGTAAAAAGTGTGACAACTAGCCCCAATCTTTTAACAAAACAAATGTAGAACTAAATATAAAGAACTTATATTTTGTATGTATGAAATTAAACATTTTATAAAGAAAACAATTGTGTTTTTTACTAAGACATATGTTGTATTATATACAGTATATATTTCAAATTTTATTAATATATTTTTAATATTAATCAATCTGTAAACATTTTAATCATTAAGCTGCAGAAAACAACATGAAAAATAATTTTAAAATATAATACATTTTGATAATTAAAGGATAAATATATAACAGTAGAGTCAACATGTAATAAATTTTTTATCATTTTACAAAAAGTTATATTTTATAGTCCATTTAAAATGTGATATTTTAAAAATTTTACTAGAAATATTTGTATATACAATATAAAATTATTTTGAATTTAATACATAACATACATTTTAATTTAATACATTTAATAATATATAATATATAAAATATTTTAAATCATAAAGCCGCAGAAAAAAAGTATTTTATTTTTAAGTTTATTAGGAATTATATTTTGTATTATTCATATAACATTTTAAAATTTAATACATTTTAATAACATGATAAATAATATGGAATAATATTTTAAACTATAGCGGCAGTAAACGTAATAAAAAGGCTGACTTTTACAAAGAAGTTTGTTTATTAATCAATTACATTTTTAAATTACATGTAACATTTTAATAATTACTATGAAAAATATTACAATTATGTTAATTATTATATATAGCAGACAGTGAGGATTGTTCACTAAGAACAATATATATATCCATTTACAATATTGAGCATATTATCGATTTTGTTTGTTTGTTTACAATTAAAACGCTGATATATTTGTCTGTCTGTCTTGTCATAACAGTGTCAAAATGAACCCAAGCTTTGAGTCAGAGACACTATTTTTCCTCAACACAAGATGAGACACGTCTTCATACCCTGCGTTTGATTTGCTATGGAAGTGTGAGCTGCTATTCAAAACTGCTTTTGCATTAAAAAAGGATGAGAGCATAAAATGAGTCGCATAAAATGTCTAAAACCTTTGAACTTATTCCGAACAGCATCGCCAAATAATTGCAAGACAGCAAACAACAACAAGGCGGTGGTTTAAAGACTAATGAACTCACAGCGAGTCGGATATGTTATCTTATTAAAGATGTGTGATGATTTGCATTTCCATCTTATGAAGAACTGGTCAACATTACCTTAAATGTATAGCACTGATCAAATGAACTGAACAGGTCCAGTGCATTTATTCAGTACTTTAACACCATGGTTCCCAACCCTGGTCCTGGAGGCAACCCAACACTTTTTGCATGTCTCCTTAATCAAACACACCAGTTTCAGGTCTTGGAGTCTCTACTAATGATCTGATGACCTGAATCAGGTGTGTTTGATTAAGGAGGCATGCAAAACGTGCAGTGTTGGGGTGCCTCCAGGACCAGGGTTGGGAACCACTGCTTTAACACATGTCAGACTTGGTGAAGATTTGCTGCAAAGATTTTGATTGATACATTTGCATTTTGTCTGGGTCTGTAAATGTCTACAGATGCCAAAAACAGCCTCGAGGGGATGACAAATGCCTTGGCTTGGTTGTTTGTGGTTTCTAACCACAGCTGTTGACTCTGTGATCATAAAATCTGCCTTTGAAAAGTTATTTCTGTGATTTGTAGGCCAGATGCGCTGTGTTTATCAGTATCTGTACCACAGCCACTGGCGTGAATTTCATTCGGGCAATAATTTGTAGCAATAAAGAAGGTGATTCTTGTCCTAAATGTGGCTTACAACTAGTTTTAGCTCTAAAGAAATGAGTAGTGATTTTAATAGAGATGATACCTCTTTAATAGAGATACACTTGCGTGAGATGAAGACGCAGTCATTGCAGTAGAAAATTAGGTATTTCTACAAAGGCATCTGTAACCAAAAACATTTGCATCAATCCATACAAATATATGTGACCCTGGAGCACAAAAGCAGTCTCGAGTCGCTGGGGTATATTTGTAGCAATAGCCAAAATAACATTGTATGATTAATGGTCAAAATTATAGATTTTTATTTTATGCCAAAAATCATAAGTATATTAAGTAAAGGTCATGTTCCATGAAGATATTTTGTAAATTTCCTACTGTAAATATATCAAAACTTAATTTTTGATTAGTAATATGCATTGCTAAGAGCTTCATTTGGACAAATTTAAAGACGATTTTCTCAATATTTAGATTTTTTTTTTGCACCCTCAGATTCCAGATTTTCAAATAGTTGTATCTCGGCCAAATATTGTCCTATCCTAACAAACCATACATCAATGAAAAGCTTATTTATTCAGCTTTCAGATGATGTATAAATCTCAATTTCGAAAATTGACCCTTATGACTGGTTTTGTGGTCAGGGTCACATATGTTTATTTATACCATAGTCCAGTGTTTCCCAGGCAGCATATATATGCAAACTCATTCTCTGGCAGCAGGAGGCGCTGTTGGAGAGGAAGAGATCAAGGTTTCCCCAGTAAGGGCTGTACACAAAGCAGCGCTCCGCTCAAAAAAACACTGCTTTATCAGACATTACATGCAAGATTACATGAAAATGACATCCAGTTTTCTGAAGACAGTCGGTTTCCTTCAGTGATATAAAAACACCTGCACTCAATGTATGGGAAACACTGTAGCCTTATAGTTGAAGTGTAAATTCTGCAGATTACATCGTTGTCCAGTATTGTACTGTCAGCAATTTCTAAAAATGTTTTTTCATAATTGTAACATACATATTTACACACATAATTATTCAGGTACATGTGTAATAACTTGCGAAAACTTGAGGCTACAGCAGCTCTTCTTCTTCTCCTTTGTCTTGTCTGATGCACTCAACCCACGACCTCGCCCCTCCCCACCCTATAGAGTTGGATCTCTGCCACAATTCTGCAGGATATATCATTTTTGAGTGCAAAGTGAGTTTTGTGGAGAAAATGTTTGTCTCGCAAAGAGCACGAAAATCAATTTTGCATTTAAAATATGTTTTTGGATTTGTGCAGACCTCTTTTGCGTGTGCAACGTTTCACTAGATTGATCACCTGATGCCCGCCCTCAGTGCTCGTTAAATGCCAACAGCTCGCGTGCTCAACACAACCCAGAGTTACAATATGCCATAATTCCTGCCAATCAGAGACGAGGCTGCTAAATTCTGATTGGCTGCCTTGACAACCAATCACAACATTCCTTGCATTGCTGATGAGGGAAAATACAGTGCATGCATAATTAATATGCAAGTTGATATTCTGATCATATATTTCTCCAAGCACATTTGACCAATTCCAAAAGAGATCAATCTTAATAACTATTAATCTTGTATTTAATCATTTATAATTGATAAATAATTATTCATGACGGCTGGAAGTGACAATGTCTTATATTCAGGTGCTACTACTATAAAATGTCCTTAAATTGAAGCGTTTTTTTACTTATTTATTTTTATTTATTTATTTAACTTCTGTACATTTAATGATGCACATTTATTTTATTTGTTGATTTTGATTTTTTGGTTTTAGCCAACATTTTTATTTATTTGAAAGTAAATTTAGGTGTTTAAAAATACACATTTTAAATATCAAAATCCTACATTTTTCCCATTAATAAAATATAAATAATATTTATAAAATTAAAAATATATATTTTTTTACATTAGAAGAAATTCTATTGATAATGATGAACAAACTAACATATCCTGCTAAATGACAAATCCAAATACAGAGATAAATTCTGAGTAGCAAATAAAGAGCTGATAAATGCAGTCAAGATGCTCTCAGTCAGTTCTGAGAGCCTGTAAATCATAGTTGTTCATCTGATTACTTGCGCTTGACATTTTGACTGCAGAATACTCAGAATAACAGTGAGAAAAACATTTTGACACCTTGCTTTAATTAAACCTGTAGTAAACCTTGAGGCAAGGGCTGCGTTTATTGTGACACATTTCTCACATTGATTTTGTATCACATTCCTCCTCCTCCATTCATTCATTCATCCTTTCTCTCTCCTCGTGCACCCATTTTTCCTATAGGTCCAGCTATGCTGATCCGATTGGAGTCATCGGCGTTCCTGCTCCTCTGTAAGTCTGCTCAAGTCTTTGACATTGCTGGAAGCTGAAAGTGAAATTACCCTATGAGCCCAATCATGGGAAACATGTGATCACTTGCTACCCTTGGATTGATTTTTTTCCCCACTTGTTGACACTTGAATCCTTGACACTTGAATGAAAGTTGTCTTTCATTGTATATTTTTCAACATATCTCTTTCGTTATTATTATTGTGCGTTCTCGTTGGTTTGTTGGTATGCGAGTTTTAAAGGGCAAGAAAAGCTTTCCATTTATTGCTCACCTAAGCAAAAAAATGTGCTGTTGCTGCCAGATCTCAGTTACCCAAAATCGATCAGAAAAAAACGCAACTGTATATTGTCATTTTTCTCAAGCAAAACCATTTTTGAAAGTTCACTGAAAATATATCATCATACATTTTTTGGCATAGACAAAGTTCGTTGAAGGTGCAAAACAGGAAATTTGGGAGTGGCATATCGCAAAGCTCCTCCCTTTATTAAACAGCCAATAGGCTTTAGTTTCATGATTTCCTGCTTCTGTTGCTCGTCAGTAGTAGGTTAATTGAGGGGGAGGGGCATTCTCAGTCTAGAGAGCATTTGATTGGAGACCGATTTTTTAGCACACACTCTAAAAAAAGACGGTTCTTTAAAGGTTCTTTACATGTAGTAATGGTTTTATTTAGAACCATAGCATTCTGAACTACAGACTGTCAACACACTCTCAACAGGTAACTTTAAATACAAATTTAACTTTAAAAATGTAACTGGCTTCATATTGTAAGATTTTGAAAATTATTACTTGGGTTTATGTATAAACATACCGGTAACACTTTACAATAAGGTTCCATTAGTTAATGTTAGTTCATTTATTAACTAACATGAACAAACAATGAACAATACATTTATTACAGTATTTATTCATCTTTGTTAATGTTAGTTAATGAAAAATATCCTTGTTCATGTTAATTCACAGTGCATTAAATTAACTAAGATTAATAAATGCTCTAGAAGTATTGTTCATGCTTAGTTTGTTAACTAAAGTAGTTAACAAATGTTAACTAATTAACCTTATTGTAAAGTGTTACCAACATACCCAGTCACAATAAATATTAAAACTATCCCATGATATCCCAAAAACTTTTTCATGGCTTTTGGCCTTCATAAGCATAATTGTTTTTACACAAACACATGGACACACTGTAACTCTAAACTTAATTGTGTATTTCAGATGCTGTCACATCCTACAACCTCATCATCATCTGCAGAGAAAAATCGCTACTTAATCACGCCAAAATGATTAAAGGCATCATATTGATTGGATTGTGATTGTTTCACTGAAACTTGGTCTTCATCACATCTATTTTTTGTTCTTATTTTGTGTTTTATTTATTTATTCATGTTCAATGTCAATTGTCATTCATTAATGTATTCAGCTAATAATTGTTGTTAAGAGCACTGATAATTTTGCATGTCAATAAAAACATAATTCACACAACATGCTGCTGTTGTGGTTATTGTTGTTTTAATGTAAAACCCTAACCGAGGCTACACTCTAAGATGCTTCATTACTGATTTTCTGGAGCTCAGTGATCCGACTACAGTTTGTCAACACACTCTCAGCAGGTAAATTATTTCTTTCTTAAAATATCTATAAATTATAATTTCAAATGCTAATTGGTTTCCTATGTCTTTTCTCTTTTTAGTTTAAGAGAACATGCAAGTGTGACCAGCTCTATTCAGTTAAGGATACTCTCCTCTTCTTCACAAAGTAAGTAACAAAGATATTGGATTTTTGGTCCATTTTGTTAGATATGTTTTATTACTAGGGTTTATGCATAAACATACCCAGCTATCCATTGACTTTATATTACTTTTTTCTTTTAACATTGTGAAGTGCTCACATATACTTTTGGCCTTCATAAACAATTGTTTTCACATAAACAAATGAAAGGAGACAAACAATATATCTAAACTCAATTGTGCATTTCAGATGCTGTCACATCCTACAACCTCATCATCTGCAGAGAGAAGCTGCCATTCAGTCACACCAAACAACGAAATACAAATACACACCAATATGCAGCTAACTTTACTTCTCGAAGTTTAGCTAATGTGAAACCTGATATAACTAAACTTTTGTGATTTGTAGTGATAGCAACTCCAGTCCGCCTCCAGGACGAATGTGTGGGGAATTCATGTTATCCTAACCTCGGTGACCTCATGGTGGGCCGCGCCGCCCAGCTCACGGCTTCTTCAACCTGTGGACTCTACAGACCACAAAACTATTGCATCCTGGGATACCTAGAGGTCAGTTGTCGAAAGTGCAACACTTTAAGAGGTTCAAATGTATGTGGTTTAAATTATGTATGTATTCAGAGTATTAAACCAGAAATGAAAATAGATTCGAAGAGTTGCTCCCAGAACATTGTATGTTGGGTTTGCAGGGAAAGACTTCTCTGGATTTTGCTACTACACATCACTTTGAAACTCGAATATCACAAATTCAAGGTTGTAAATTCCTAAGTCCTTGAATCCTCAAGCATATACATTTCCCTCAGGACTCCGAATACAGTTTTCTCAGAAATACTTGCATTACATCTTCCCAAGCCAAACTACCCAGAATTCAGTTCCATCCCAAAGTGGTCTCTTTTCAGCGCCCACACTGAGATTAAAAAGAGACGGCATGCTTTTTTTCTCTTTTTTCAGTGTGGATTGACAGCACTCTGGCCGACCCTTTGGGTAATACGTACTACAGACAAGTTCTGATGTGCCTTCCTGAGCTGTCGTATAGGTCATTACCTCTTCTCTGCCACAAGACTAATTTATACCCGTTTCCATATTCCCCTTTCCTCCCACCTCATACCCCAGGCCCTGTCTATACAGGTGATAAAGCTGGTATGTGGGTGTGTCGTTCAGCACTCATTTTGTATATTTACACTACTTTACTTGGCCTGAAGAGCCCACCACAATGATGCTTACAATAACAGCTGGTATAAATAAAAGGAAGCTGCAAAAACACTGAATGCATTTCAGTTGGTTTCTAAGGTGTTAAAATTAGATTATTGATGTGATATACGCCCGCAACAAAGACGTACCCCCGCATATCCCCCCTCATTGTCCCTACAATATTCTGCTTTACTTTAGGAAATCCTTGTGAATTTTTGCCAGGAGACACTAATTACATAGAATAATACATTACTGCAGGGAGCTTCTGCGACTCACTCACTGTATGAAGTTTTTAAAAGAATAATTCACTCAGGAAATGATGTCTTTATTTGTTCATTTTCTCATGTTGTTTTTAAACCCATAGAAGTTGCTTTCTTCCATGGAACACAAAAGGTGATTTTTTTGAAGAACATCCTGGTGGGTCTTTTCAATATAATAAAAGTGAATGAAGACTGCGGCTGTCAAGCTCCAAAGTAAACCCAATAAAAGTAGTCTATAAGACTGCACTATATTCCAAGTCTTCTGAAACCATTCACTGGTTTTGTGTGAAGAACAGACTGAAATATAAATCCTTATTCAATTAAAATCTTGCCATCCATGCCTACTCTCCTTGGCGAGTTCATATCGTGTTCAATCTGTGAACGAATCATTGTTTTCAGGCAGAGCTTTTCAATGAATCAGTTGATCCTGATCAAAAACTGATCTGGGGTTAATTTCCCAAAAACATTGTTAACCAACTATGGTTGCAATTTCCATCACTACCAACATTTGGTATTTCACAAAACCATAGTTCCAACAAACATTTGGAACTATTTTAGT
This sequence comes from Sinocyclocheilus anophthalmus, assembly GCA_018155175.1. Lineage (NCBI taxonomy): Eukaryota > Metazoa > Chordata > Actinopteri > Cypriniformes > Cyprinidae > Sinocyclocheilus > Sinocyclocheilus anophthalmus. Next base: position 20,562 of record JADLZN010001381.1, on the reverse strand, counting down.
TTGTCAAGGAAATGAAAGCACCTCGCGATTGAATCAAACATCTTGAAATCAAAAGAACAGAGAACAAAACCTATCAAAGTAGTCCTCAGATGATCTGACATTAATTTGATCTCAAAATGCTTATTAGCAAAAGTTATTACGCCATCACCTGCCTTGCGTCATTAACGACCTGTTATATTGTTGAACCAACATGGATCGAAAGAAAGATGTGCAACAAAGTTACTATGGTTTCTGGAAACAGTCAAGATCAGCGAGTTGATTTCTCCAATGATGCATTCCAGTGTGGTAGTTAAGTAGCGAGTTATGTTGCTGTATGGGAAATGTACCCTTGAATGATTAATTCGTGAATCAGACTGATTTGGTTCTCCAGTTCATCTCATTGACCAGCCATAACTGTTAATGGAGCAGAAAACCAAATTTCATTTTGTTCATCACACTAAAGTTATTACATATTGCCATTTAAAATACATTATTCCCCTTTATCTACAAACTCAGAATGAGCGCAAGTGCTTCATCTGTGACTCCAGGAGCCCCTACAATCTCCACCACAATACCAACAGCCACCGCGTAGAGAACATCATCACCACCTTTCAATCTGAACGCAAGATGAGCTGGTGGCAGTCCGAGAATGGTGTGTTCCCCAAACTAACCTCTTTGCATGAACTTATTTTATTGTAAAATTCGGCTGGCCAATTTAGACTTAATTTTGATTCATTTCAAAATACCAGGTGCGCATGAAGTCAGCATTCAGTTGAATCTGGAATCAATGTTTCAGTTTAGTCATCTGATATTGACGTTCAAGGTACATTCAACGCTTTCCATATGTCTTATTTAAATACTTTAATTTATTGATATTTTATTTGACAACAAATGGTCTTAAACAGAGTTTCCGGCCTGCTGCCATGTTGGTCGAGAAGTCAAAAGACTTTGGGAGAACCTGGAAGGTTTTCTGTTACTTTGCGGAGGACTGTGCCAACTCATTCCCCAATGTCTTTGAAGGACCAGCAGACAGTATTGATGACCTTATCTGTGATATTCGCTACTCTGGGGCAGAGTCATCCACCGATGGAGAGATATAGTCAGAGCAATCCAGAATTATTCCAACCTCTTCAATTACTTGTTAACATACATTTCAGGTTCATTCTTACTGTGCTTTTCATCCAGGTGGTGTTAAAAGCCTTGGATCCCAGTTTTGACATCCATGATCCATACGACCCTACTGTACAAGGTTCATGTCTCGTTTGAAGATGTTTTGTTTGTTTTAGAAAAAATGCTAATAAAAATGTAAAGCCAGGATGGTGCCTTAAGGCATATTCAACAAGCGAAAGGCCTCGATTTATAAATGATGAGCTCATAGTGGGCTAGACACTGTAAAAAAATTCACTGTTAAGAAAATTTACACTATTCAAGCTTGTCATAACTTAGTCCACTGGTTCTCATCAGCTTTCAGGACCCAGATCATAACTAATGCACCACTGATATTTAAATTTGGGCTGATATCGATAAGCCAATAATTACCCGTGTTATGACCAATACCGATAAATTAAAATATCTAATATCGGCCGATAACAGATATGCTACCCATATCCTTAAAGAACACAGTCAATATTTCTTATGGTCCTCAGAGCTGATCACCCTGACGAACCTGCGAGTAAACGTTACCCGTTTGATCACCCTGGGCGACACGTTGCTCACACGATGGAGAAGGAACCCACAGGATAAGTACTATCATGCCCTCTATGAGATGGTGGTTCGGGGGAGCTGCTTCTGCAATGGCCATGCCAGTCAGTGCATTCCCGTGGACGGCACACGTGGAGATACTTTCAGTGAGCCTGGCATGGTGAACATACTCCTGCAGGAAAGTCTTCTCCTGAAAGAAAGTCATACTCCTGAAAGAAAATCACGTATGAGACCCCTTAATAATATCTGAACTGTTTCTCTTAGACAGCATTGAGATTAATGGAGACATTACATTTCTCCTGAGCCCAGATAGTTTCATATGTATCTTCTTTACACTTTCAGAAGAGATCTTAATGTCTCATACTGTGTTCATATTACCAAAGTCATGAAAAGTCTCCAGTAAGTTTGAAACAGTTCATTTCGCGTCCAAATTCTGCCACATTTTTTGTTCTTTACACTTTTTCTGAAAAATATGTATAAATATATACAGTGGGGAAAAAAAGTATTTAGTCCAGCCCCACTGTGCAAAGTTCTCCCACTTAAAAAGATGAGAGAGGCCTGTAATTTTCATCATAGGTATACCTCAACTATGAGAAAATCACATTGTAGGATTTTTAAAGAATTTATTTGCAAATTATGGTGGAAAATAAGTATTTGGTCAATTACAAAATTTAATCTCAATACTTTGTTATATACCCTTTGTTGGCAATGACAGAGGTCAAACGTTTTCTGTAAGTCTTCACAAGGTTTTCACACACTGTTTCTGGTATTTTGGCCCATTCCTCCATGCAAATCGCCTCTAGAGCAGTAATGTTTTGGGGCTGTCGCTGTGCAACATGGATTTTCAACTCCCTCCAAAGGTTTTCTATGGGGTTGAGATCTGGAGACTGGCTCGGCCACTCCAGGACCTTGAAATGCTTCTTACGAAGCCACTCCTTCGTTGCCCGGGCGGTGTGTTTGGGATCATTGTCATGCTGAAAGACCCAGCCACGTTTCATCTTCAATGCCCTTGCTGATGGAAGGAGGTTTTCACTCAAAATCTCACGATACATGGCCCCATTCATTCTTTCTTTCATTTACACGGATCAGTCGTCCTGGTCCCTTTGCAGAAAAACAGCCCAAAGCATGATGTTTCCACCCCCATGCTTCACAGTATGTATGGTGTTCTTTGGATGCAACCCAGCATTCTTTCTCCTCCAAACACGACAAGTTGAGTTTTTACCAAAAAGTTCTATTTTGGTTTCATCTGACCATATGACATTCTCCCAATCCTCTTCTGGATCCTCCAAATGCTCTCTCTAAGCAAACTTCCGACGGGCCTGGACATGTACTGGCTTAAACAGGGGGACACGTCTGGCACTGCAGGATTTGAGTACCTGGCGGCACAGTGTGTTACTGATGGTAGCCTTTGTTACTTTGGTCCCAGCTCTCTGCAGGTCATTCACTAGGTCCCCCCGTGTGGTTCTGGGATTTTTTTCTTGTGATCATTTTGACCCCACGGGGTGGATCTTGCGTGGAGCCCCAGATCGAGGGAGATTTTCAGTGGTCTTGTATGTCTTCCATTTTTCTAATAATTGCTCCCACAGTTGATTTCTTCACTCCAAGCTGCTTACCTATTGCAGATTCTGTCTTTCCAGCCTGGTGCAGGTCTACAATTTTGTTTCTGGTGTCCTTTGACAGCTCTTTGGTCTTGGCCTTGGTGGAGTTTGGAGTGTGACTGTTTGTGGACAGGTGTCTTTTATACTGATATACTTTTTCAAACAGATGCCATTTATACAGGTAACTGGTGGAGGACAGAGGAGCCTCTTAAATAAGTTTGTTACAGGTCTGTGAGAGCCAGAAATTTTGCTTGTTTGTAGGTGACCAAATACTTATTTTACCGAGGAATTTACCAATTAATTCTTTAAAAATCCTACAATGTGATTTTCTGGATTTTTTTTTCTCATTTTGTCTCTCATAGTTGAGGTATACCTATGATGAAAATTACAGGCCTCTCTCATCTTTTTAAGTGGGAGAACTTGCACAATTGGTGGCTGACTAAATACTTTTTTGCCCCACTGTATTTTTTCTTTATAGGGCAGTTCACAATAATTACTACCTGTCATGCTTTAGTGTAGTAGAAAAGGATTTGCTCTGCTTTTATAGGAGCCTGTTTTTATTCTTAAATTAGTAGCTTAGTTTAAAGAAATTATCCATGCTTTATAATGATTGTTTTGTATGGTCTTTTGATATCACTTCTCTCTGTCTTTGCTCAAGGTGCATGGTAGATGTGTTTGCCAACACAACACTGCAGGGTACAACTGTGAGCATTGTCAAGACTTCTACCATGATGCCCCCTGGAGGCCAGGTGGAAAAACAGATTCAGATGTTTGCAGAAGTAAGCGGCACAGCGATTCAAATGGCTGGAGGCACTCATTAAAACACTGGGAGTAGCAATGAAAAGCCATATGTATCTCTTCCTTTAACGTTTCAGGATGTAACTGTCATGGTCATTCGGAGAAGTGTCACTTTGACTTAGTGGTGGTGTGTGTGATGACTGCAGGAACAACTGTGCTGGACCCCAGTGTGAGCTGTGTGGGCCGTATTACTACCAGGACCCTCAACGCTCTGTGGACGACCCCAACGCCTGTATATGTGAGTGATCTAATGAACAATAAAATCCTCTAGACGTACTAAGGAATTATTCTACTGTATGTTTTTCATTGTTGTCCTCTAAAATAATCTTTCCATTCAAGTAGAAATGCTACTTAGATGTTTCCCATTTTGTTCTATTCCACATCCAGCTTGTGAATGTGATCCCGATGGCTCAGTGGACCATGGTCTGTGTGATCCAGTGACTGGCCAGTGTGTGTGTAAACAAAATGTTGAAGGAGAGCGCTGTGACCGCTGCAAGTTTGGGTTCTACGGGTTCAGCCAGGATGACCCTAGTGGCTGTCAGTGTAAGTGTTCTTTCACCCACAGAATGGGACTTTGTAAAATTATTTGTGTTGACCTACATGCAAAAGGTATGCATCGACTTAAGACTTTTTATCAGATCCTTCTTCATTCATTTATACATGTCCAGTGTGTAGGTGTAATTTCATGGGAACTATACGCACTGGAAACCCATGTGATCAGACAACGGGATCATGCATCTGCGAACCATTTTTTATTTTGCCCACAGTGTGACCAGTCTCTGGTGAGCTCAACCTCTCCAGTTCGTGTGCGTTTTGATTGTTTGTTTTTCAATTTGAAATGAAATAAGCAAAAACGAGAAAACGGCACCTTTGTTTGTTTTTTAGTTTGTTAAAAAAAAACCTAACAAAACAAGATTTTGGCTTGATTTTTTAATATATTTTTTGGGGGGTACAAAAATGGGTTGTCAATTGGTCAACCAAATCTGAACATGTGACATCATCTGTTGTTCCTCAGTTCTGTTTAACAAAATAATAGTCATCTGTTGCTATAGCAGTACTGAATCTTAAACTGTACAGGGCAGGTTCTAAATTAGGCTTTCTTCTGTGCATCCTAACTCATTTCAGAAATTTTTATCTGCACCCAGACTGTTTTATTTAGCTGTGCGGAGTTAAATCTGTGTGGTGAAGCTGCAGAGCAGATGACAAGCACAGATCAATGTTCAGTCAAGTGTAAATACGCAGCAGTCATAACTTTTCTTTTAGACAATATGCTCAGTTTTGGGTAATGGATGGTCATTGCAAAAACTGTAATGCAAATTGGCTGAGGGTACCGAGGATGGTGAATTTAATTTTTACTGTTAATAAATAACTAACTCTTAAGACTTGAGCTGGTAGTCGGTGTTACACCATGTTCGATTGCACCGATTGCAGCAAACTGTAAAAGCAGGTGCTGTTTTCTCGTTTCTACTTATTTCATTTCAAATGGAAAACTATCAAAACGTACACGGACCCTCTCCATTAGACCACAGGATTTAAACTTAAATAGTAATTTATGCTTGGAAATGTTAATATTCTACTTTGTTGTCCAATTTTTCAGCCAGGTTACTGAGGTCTGGGAAACACAGTCTATGGCTGCTTACCCTGCGACTGTGACATTGGAGTGGCACTGAGAACTGAGTATGATTTTTCAGTTTCCTTTCTGCAGCAAACCACTGATTAATTGTTTACAAGTCTGTATGTACATATTCACACAGATGTTCCTCAGTGGATGGCCAGTGTGAATGTAGGCCTAATATGGTAGGCCCAAATGTAGTGAGCCAGCCCCTGGATATTTCCTGGGTCCTCTTGATTTCTATATCTATGAGGGTGAACATGCAGCACCTCTGGTGAGAGACTGGGTTTGGCTGGATGTGATTTTTGTACTAAATTATATTCTTAATCATTCATAAGAATGAAGAGACCCTCATGACTGAGGGTCATTTCCACTTGTGCTTCCACAGATGGCAATTTCTCCATTTATACAAGCCCCTCCATTGGTCTATCCCCAGAACAGAAAACTGTATGACCAACCAAGCTCCCTCTCTGCCCTTCTGCCCCAAAACCCTCACCAACACCTTATAAAGAAACTGAACCCCCAACGGTGAAGCCGTCTCCGACCTCATTCAACCCCAATGTAACATTACCCATCTGTGAGCATTACTACAGACAGAGGGGTTATGACTTCAAGATCATTAATGGGAGGGTTGTGTTGGTCAAGCGTGAGAAACGGCGAACTCAAAGACAAGGCCAGGTAAAGTTTTAACTGTCAGATAAACAACCTGTCCAAGTTATATTGTTACAGAATTGAATGTGATTGTCTTACTTTGACATTCCCGTGCAGAGGACAATGCCCTTTGAACCAAGCTCACCTCTTCAGATCATCCTGCGACAGCGCACATATCAATGTTTATTTAAAATGTTTTGGTCCATTTCACATTTGTGTACTCAAAATGTTATATTTGCAGTCCACTGATGATTGGACAGCTATTTTGAACATTGTATCTTCTGGATCAGGGGACAGACATTGTCCGAATGACCCATCCGACAAAATGTTTACTCTTCCAGGCTCTGGAAGGTGAGATTTTTGTAGGGTATATTTTACATATGTTTAACAGGTTTCCACTGAGTGGAATAGTTAGTAAAGGAATAGTTCACCCAAAATTAAAAAATGAAAATTACATATTTCATGTCAAGTAAAATGATCTATTTCTACTTCATCTAACTACTATTCACATACAAGACAGCCACTCTGGATCTTCCAGTGTGCCTCAGTGATGGTAATCAATACCATGTGGACTACACTTTTAGAAAGAAGCCCAATGCTGATCCTCAGACCAGCTCATACATCCTGATTGACTCTATAAGATTTCAGCCAATCAGATCTTGTTTTTGCAAGATAATTTAAAATGATGGAATTGAACATTAGCTGCCTTTTGTTTAGTATATTTACTATGTTTAATTATCCCATTCACATTTGCCATAGATGGGCCTCATTCCCAAAGTGGACTCCCTCCCAAACTGCTCACAGTCATATCTAGCTCAATTTCAGCAATACCACTGTATTGAGTTGGGCGCACAGGCAGGACACCACACCCTTCCTGAAGTATGTGAGAAGCTTATTGGAAGTATGTCAGCTTTCATTCACAACGGTGCAGTGTGTGAGTATCGTCTAAATTTACATCACAGATATACACACGCATTTAATTCCACAATGCATTGTTACCATGTGTATACTATGTGTATCTGGGTAAATCAACAGCTTGCAACTGTCATCATGTTGGAGCGTATGCCTCATCTTGCAGTAAATTCGCTGGACAGTGTCAATGCAAACCCAACGTTATTGGTCGCTGCTGTGATTCCTGTACTCCTCTGACGTATGGGCTTGGACGCAATGGCTGCTCATGTAAGCCATATTCTCATATTCAGAGATGACATGATATAATGCATTATTAAAAAAAAAAAAACATTTTCAAAGTCATGAAATGTGAGTACAAATAGAATATTTCTTAGAACATGGCACATGTGTTGTAAACTAGATTATTTATCTTGGTCATTCTTATTTGTCATCGACCCCTCTAGCATGACTTGATCCATCTGGCTCTACCGCTGAGCTGTGTGACCAGACAACTGGTCAGTGCTCATGTCGAGAAGGAATAACTGGTCGTCAATGTGATAAATGTTATCCTGGTTACTACGGTTTTCCCCTGTGCAGACTTTGCCTATTGGAAACCCAGATATACAGTGCATGTGTAAGCTACTATACAGTGTTTTGTTCTCTTCCAAGTCATTGTCTGCTGACTAAAACAAAATTATCTCATCTTTCTTTCAGCTTGTGACTGTAACATGGAGGGCACCATTTATCCAGCTTGTGACCCTTACACGGGTGAGTGTTTGTGTAAGGCAGGGGTGACGAGCCTTTTCTGTGACGACTGCGCCCCGGGTCATGACACAAAATATACTTTTATATTGTAATAATTCAATCTTCAAATTAATGTACAAACAAAGACAGTATATTTTTTTATATTTGTTTAGTGGCATCTTTTTTTTTTATGACTGAAGTCTAGTATCACTGATACCAATACTACTGAAGTCTCTAGGAAATATTTTTTCCCCCTAACATTTAACTATTGACTATTACCATTCAACATTACAGTATAATTGAAAACCATTATTTTTAACATTTAATAGGCTCTGAAAAATATAACTTTTAATTTAAGTGAACTTAAATGACAATTTTCACATAAACCCATTATAATATATGTCATATTAGCTTAAAACCCTGTGTCCTTCAGCAGAAATATACAGAAATTGCAATTGAATTTATCAAACACTAAATTCTAAATTAAATATGGATGAATCCTTAAAGCTACAAAAGTGATTGATTTCCTCTTTTTCTTTTGTTCTTTGATGAACAGACATCACAGCAGCTGGTTATTAGGTTATTTTGGCTGCTTTAAGAGCTGCTGCTGCTAAACATGACGCAGATCTGACAAGCATCGTATTTTCTTTAACTTTTCTGACCCACCTCAGGTCTTAAAGTCTCTACTAATGAGCTGACGAGTTGAATCGGGTTTGTTAGATGAGGGAGACAGTGCTGGGCTGCTCCAGGACAGTTTTGAAAAATGTTCTTAAATGTGACTCATATATAACAAATACTCACATGCACTTTTAAGGCAGCTTTAATCGCCTTCACTTCACTGTTGTTCTACTGAAGCTCCCACATCACCTGTACCTTTTCTGCACTCGTTTGACTAGCGCCTGGCGCTGAGGTGAAGTTGGAATGCGCGTCTGAAAAGTTTCCTGTTTGATGTGGTCAAAGACATTCATCGTCTAAATTAATGCAATTCTTGTCAAGAAAAAAAGAGACCGAAGCAGCAGTTGTGAATGGGGTGGCCTACCCTACCCTGTGTTAATTGTGTTAAATATTTTTAACGCATTAAACTGAAAAAATTAATTGCATGCGTTAATTTTGACAGCACTAATATAGTATATATATATATAATAAGGAAACATAAATAAGGAAATTATATTATAGAAGAAAAAATACTTTTTTAGGAAATGGCAAATATTCATAAACTGATAATTCATAGTATTTGTTTAAAAAAGTGCCAATTAACAAATCTAATTGGTCAAATTAACAAATCTAATTGGTTATATGCAGAATTAATAGTACTCCTATATATACACATAACTCTTGTCTAGTTATGTCCAATACAGTTGAGATGAATGATTATAGTAGTCTTGTACAGTGACCACTTTTATCTTACATGTCTTTCTACTCACACCTCAGGAACTAAACTGAGACCATTGACCCAAACATAATCATTATTGATCCAACCGTACTGCTCAACACTGACATCAACAATATCCGCCTTGATTTCAACAGGCTGTTGAAGAATCTCAGGGAGAAGACCAAAGAGATTCCAGTCACAGATGTGACTGCTATTAATGGTTTGTAAATGAAAAGAGTTAAATCTCAATGATTACCAACACAAAAAGCTGTTGTAGCAGAATCATACTGTCATTTGTGAATAATATTATTATAACACTTCACTTGGCGTTTAAAGGCATTATGAGCTACTTATGCAACTATTGTGTGTGTCATTTCTAGATATTTTGAATAAGATCAAAAAGCTCTTTGACGAATTCACTGGCATTGAGAAGAAAGTGGAAGCAGCTAAAAAGGCCCAAGAAGCCTCCAGGAAGACGAGAGAGAATGTTACATTGGAACTTTCAAAGTGTCGTATAGGAGAAATGGTAGCTAGAGGAAAGTGAAAGCTCTGAGTGTTGCCAACCTCAACGAGAAGGTGAATGAAGAGTAAAACTGGGTTTTTGCAATTTGAAGAAATATGTGTATTGCAGTGCCAAATTTTCTGCCATAGGTCTGTGGGGCTCCAGGTGATGCAGAATGTGAGAGGGCAAAATGTGGTGAAGCTTTGTGTGGGATATGCGGGGGGCTGGCCTGTACGGGGAGTTTACCCATCAGCCTCAATGTCTCCAAAATTGGCAGAGATGACCGAGAAGAACATTACTGATCTGCGCAGTAAACTCAAGGAAGCTGATGCTAAGGCACGTCAAAAACATACCAGTACCTTCCTACTTTATCATTTTAATGCATATACTTTATAGTAAATATTGCTTTGTGGTTCAAAGTGTCTATATTGGAGTCTCCAGAAGAACTTTACTGTAGGTTGTTTCCTTTGAAAAAGAAGCCACAACAACTTTCGTACCATTGTATCATTTACATGTAAAAGTTAAGCCTTGTTCTGTTTTCTTTTCTTTTTACAGCTCATGAGCACCTCAAAAATGACTAATTACATCAAAGATCAAGATGAGGATCTGATGAATAAAATTAATCAGACTAAAAACAAATATGAGGAAGATAAGATTGACACCAAGAACCTCATAGCTCAAGAACTAACTGAGAGGTACTGCATGTATCTGTTGCTAGCTTCTGGTAAAGTTTGCCTGGTCTTTGATCATATCCAGTCAGGAAAGAAACTGGATAGTTATTTCGTCTACTCACCTCAGGTCACAGCCAAATCAGTAGTAGTGTTTTCATTTTGTGAAGCACAAAATCAAAGGTCCAAGCTTCTCTTTTTCATACAACAAAAGAACATGACAAATGTACCATAAAAGTAGTTGTGAATTGAGGAACAGATTGTCGAGCATGTGAATTGAGGAACAGATTGAAATTTAAGTTGTTATTTGCTGTAATCCTGCCGTCAGCTATAGCTCTCAAGTCTTATTCACACTTGCGCTAACCTTGTGTTTCACAAAACATCTTTTCCTGTAAAAAACATCACACTGTGAAAAAAGCTGGCCAAACGATAAGATTTGCGGTTTTGTACACATGCCCAAAGCCCCTGCTGTTACATACATCTACAGCTTGGTGGTGCTCACGAACAGACTATTTTGCAACAGTGAATAACAGAAGAAAAATCCAGAACCTTGTCTCTGTTCTCTTGTATTTGGTGTTGTTTGAAGAAAACTGTAGCAAAAACAAAAATCTGAACGGCTGTTTGAAAATATGTTGTTTGACTTCCTGTCTTCTCCATGAAAAGTGGGTGTCAGAAACAGAAAGTTGTGCACAGCTGCCCTTTGTGTAGCGCTTGCTGTATGTCTGCTTTTCCATAAGCAATTTACCGAAACTACTGTCAGACATTTTGCTATTGTGTTGAAAAGAAAATCATATAGACTTGGTGTGACGTGAGTGATGAGTCTGAAGAATAAATTTTTTATTTAGGATGAAACTACAACTTATATTTACATTTAGAGTCAAATAAAATGCACATGGTAAAATGTAAATTTAATTGAGTATTGTACCTCAACATATGAGCTGGTGAAGCCAGAGGACATTGAGAAACTGGCCAATGTTGTGTTGTCCATTCAGCTGCCCAAATCCCCTGATGAGATCAAGGACATGATAGAGGACATCAAGAGAAACCTGGCACACATCACAGACTTCAACGATGATCTAAAGCACTTGGAAAAACAAGCCAAAATTGCTGAAAACATTAAGGAGAGGGCCAAAGAAATCTTGTGAGGCTGCAGTAATGAAGTCTATGTGTCAAAGCTGTAGTTTTTACCATGTCATTGTGCTTTATAAAGCTAAACCTGTGGACACCAGCGTCACTAATCCTGTTTGATTGTTGTATAACCAGGAACAGAACTGAGGCTATCAATGTGAGGGAGATAGAGAAAGCACTGAATGATACAGCAAAGATCAATGACAAGATTTTCAGTGATGTGGAAAAAGCTAAAGAAAACAATGATATAATCAAGGGCAAAGTTAATGAGGTAATCAGTGTTGCCAAACCCCTCCCTCAGAAAATCTCTAGAACCACCCTCAAAAGTCTAAATTTTTCACAAAAAGTCGCCAAATATGAAAACAAAGTAAATACAGGTAAATTTGGGAAGTAAAGGAGAGTAAATATTATATATATATATATATATATATATTATATATATATAATTTGACAAATGATAACAGTACAAAAAATATAACAAAAGATTAAATATAACAAAAAAATTCTGAAGTGAAATTAGGAAATGCTTGTGATCTGCAAGCACATCAAACATGATGGAAAGACACAAAAGACACATAATGTTGGGAATTTGTTTTGTCACCAAAGTGCATCCCTGTCCTGCTCAAATACAACAGATAAGAGATATGATTCTCCAAAAACAAAAACTTTACTCATACAAACTTATTTCAGTCAACACTCTATTACTACAAAGTAAGTGCAAAATACTGCATCCAGCACACATGACACGATGATGCACTGTGCCTCTCTCTCAGTATCTGGTTGACATGACTGTGCATGAATTGTGGTATAACTTTTGTGTCAGTGGTTAAAACAAGATGTTCATTTTTTCCTCCGGCATCTTGATTGATGCTTATAATGAAATTGTGGTGTGCGTCATGGCAGGCGTGGCGTACTGGTGTGTTCACTGCGCAGACTCACTGGCATGATTGAGAGCAAACGTGAGAGGTCACGGGCCTACGGCAGGGTGTGTGGCCAAGTAAAAAATAGAAAATCTCCAAAAAATCGCTAGTTTTATTTAAATATAGCTAAAATAGCTCCTTGTCACAAAAAATTAAAAAAAGTCGCAGCTACAATGAGAAAGTAGCTAAATTTGGCGACAAAATCCCCAAATTGGCAACACTGGAGGTAATGGTTTATTTTGCTAAACAATGCATGCATGCGGAAAGGAAATTTAGCAGTGATTAATTATTTTTTGCTCAACTTCATGTCATTCCAAACCTAATGTGTAACTTTCAGACATGTCGCCCTACACCATTTTATTTTTTTGTGAACTATCCTTTTAAAATGAATACTTTTTTTGAGAGATAATTGCTACTCTTTCTTGTCCCAATAAACTGCTTTATAATTATATTTTATCATCACTTTCAAACAGACTGAACCTAAACTAAAAAATATTGAGAATAATTTGGATTTGACTCGTGCCAGAAAGTTACTGGATGAAATCAAGGCCTTTAAGGATAAGACGGAGATGAACAGAGCTCAGGGGAAAGAGGCCAAAGATGCTGCCAATGCAGCACTCGACAGTGCCAAAGACATAGAAAAGGTAAGTCTCACAAGCACAAGAGCAAATTTTGTATTTAAATAAGCAGTGTGTTGGATGTGCAAACATGGTTACTGTTTAAAAGTGTACTAATAATAGTAACTGAAAAGATGGTGCAGAGCTGCCTTTAGTTAGCATGTTTAACCTGTTCTGAATTGTGAATTGCTTTTCTGCATTGGTAGGATCTTGAGGAACTGAAAGAGCAGTTTGAAAAACTAAAACTGAATAGCACACACCAGAATGTTAATGAAGAGGCTAACGAACGACTGAAGAACATCACAATGGAGGCAGAAACACTGACTAAAAATCTGGAAAATAAATTGATGGAAATTGAAGGTACAGTATCATAAAAAGCAGTGTGCATCTGGATTTAACAGTATTATGGATTTCTATAGGTATTATGGATATCTATTTCTATATTCAAATTCGTCTTTATTCTTGTTGTTTCAGACTTGGAGGAAAGGATTCTGGTTGCAGCTGAAAGAAAAGAGGAAAGGATGAAAGATTTGGAGGCACTCCAGAAGGAGGCAGATGACTTGAGGAACTTTATTGTTGACAAAGTGGATAAATACAATCTGTGCTCCACTTAAGCCTGCAAGGGCTTCTCTTCCTCAAAATTAGAGGAAGCAGTTTTAGTGTTTGTGATGGAAGGATGCCGAAGGCAACGCAGGACAAAACTGCCTGGGACTAGGATTATAGGATAAGTGCAGTTCTTTTATCCTGATCCTTTATGGGCTTGCTGACTTTTTGTTTACATATAGTGCTACGAACTAGTTCTCATCAAGCCCCAGAAATACTTATTGACCGTATTCTGGTTCTGTTCAGTTTTTTTTTTTAAATCTGTTTTTCTTAATCATTTTATTTATAGTATATTTTTTAGCAAATTATAAGTCAATCTGATACTGCAAAACCCTGACTGTCCACAAGAGGTCACAAGAGTAAAATGTAAAACCATGCAACATTGTTTCCTGCACTTGAATTTAGAGTGACACGGCAAAACAAATACAATTTTACTCTAGTTATTTGCTGGATGAATTGAATAAGATGAGATAAAAAGAATGTGTGCTGCAAAACAATGACAACAAAACATATTTTTGTTGAGTTGTTCTCAATGATTCTTGTGAGCCAGATTTTCAAATGAATCATTCAAAAACATACTTGTTGTTGACACACATTATGTTGAGTTAATTTCATCTTCATTGGGTCAAGATAAAGGGAAACATTCATGAAACAGATAAAAATGAAGTTTAAAATGTTTTTTAAAAAGTGCAGTAAGTTAAAGGGGTCATATGATGTGATTTACATTTTTCTTTCTCTTTGGAGTGTTACCGCCCAAATGTTCACACAAAGAAAAAAAGGTGTAACTTTTATTCTCGCTGTAATATAGGGCCTTTCGCCCCACGTGAGGTCCAGAAACTAAATGTACAGTACTAAAGTACCGGGACGATTTTGCGCGAACTATTTCCCAGTACCATTTAAAGGGTTGCATTCGCACCGACAGTGTGTACTAAGAAGTGACGTACGCCGGTCGACAGCGTCGTCATTTGTGCGCGGCGTTCAACAACAGAAACAAAAAAAACAAAAAACATTAACAACAGGAGGATGGAGGAACGCAGTGATCGGAGCTGTTTTTGTTGTGTCTCGCGGATTTCACAATAATGGACATGGAAAGTCAAAGTATACGTAAAGCGACTGAAAGAACGAAAAGGAGGACTAAGAATCTCCAACAAAAACCGGAAGTGCTACATTTGCTACAAGTGCCTGCACTTCAGCGTCCATCCATCTATCGCTGTTCTCCATACTTGCGATGTAAGTTGACACAATGTTTACAGTATGCTTACACAGCTTTTTAAATCATGGCGGGTGAGGGCGTTTCCGTACGCGTTTGGCCAATCAATGTCTAATTACATCACGATTAGTACCAGTTGTGCCAGTTAGACCCTGCTCCGGAGTAGGAGCTAATTTGGTTCTCGAAAAAGGTAGTCTGGTACTAAAATCGCACACAGTTCCGGCGGTGCGAAAACACCCAAAAGTGCGTAGTTCCACAATTAGTTCTGTTACTATGAAAAGGTTCCCGCGGTGCGAAAGGCCCTATTTTGTAGCGCTGCCGCCATGTGGAGACGCTGTGTGTTTCGTTGTTAAAGTGAAACTACTTTGTTTGGCCTTTCTAAAAGAGGACGATATCGATTCGTCATGACTGGAGCTGATCCGTGTTGGTTGCTGAGGAAATACTTCAACTTGGCGCTGTCGATCGCCGGATCGGCTTTCACCGTGGACGAAGCGGAGTGCAGCCCGGTGTCGATTATTAGATTAATCGATAAATTAGTCAATAGATTAATCGAAATAAAAATAGTCATTAGTGGCAGCCACTGACGATGCAAACGCGAGTTTTGAGCAGTGAGAGTAGCACTTCTTTGTCATTTCTCTGATCACAAATGCAGACATGGTTTTATGGTTTACGTGGCGCGATACGCAACACGTAAAAATACACTATAAGTCATTATAATCAGTAATTATGTACACACTGGATGCAACAAATGCCTCGTTTTTTAATGGGTTTTAATGTTTTTGTCTCCGGCAGGACAGGGCATCACAATATGGTAGGGGCGTAATATTTCCGTCACAAGCTTGAGGTATTCGGTCAGTCATGATGGACTGGATAGCTGGCCAATCACAGCATTCCTTGCTTTTCAGACCGATGAGCTTTTAAAAATCGATGCATTCAGAAAGGCGGGGCATAGAGGAGAAACCATAATGAATAGTATGTGGAAAATAATGTGTTTTATTGAACCTTAAACCGCATAAACATTTCATTACACCAAAATACACAAAATAATGCTCTTTTTACCAACATCATATGACCCCTTTAACTATATGACTATATTACCGGAGTTGAAAAATAACTTATTGGAGTAAACCTAAGTAGTCAAGATTGATACAGCCATATAAAGTAGTATTTTTGACTTTGAGATAATCTAGGTGCTACAACTTGACTGAACTTTTTTTTTTTAGGTCTGCTGAATGATTAAACTGTCTTTCAGGTTGCAGAGGGATCTGCAGATATTAGTTGTGTCACCTCACCTAATCTCTTCCTGAAGTTTACAAAGAGAAAGCAAAGAAAAACGCTATGTGAACCGGTTAAGGTGACGGGATGTAGGATGAATGACCTTAAAATGGAATCAAGTTAGGTTTCACTTTTTACACTGTGTGCTTTGGAGGACTTGCCTAACTTAATAATATCCAACCACTTTTTATTGTCTTAATATACAGATAATCCAAATTTCTGGTTTAATTCCTAACATCTAAACTAACTGGACATTATTACACTAATTTATCTCAGCCAAGACAATCACCAAATCCACATTAGTTCCACATGAACCTCCTGCTCTTTGACTCACCTTTAAACTGTCTAATTACTGAGGAATCCTCCCTTATTTAAGGCCATTTCACTGATCACAGGTCAGTTCATATAAGAATATCTGTTAACTTAATTGTTAGGACTTTGTAATTGTGCGCGAGAAACTAATTTACTATATAAAACGTTAATTATACATTTAATAAAAACATGTTCAGTTGCAACGCAACCACAGGATTTTGTCTTTCTCTTAACATTAACAACAAGTAGCCTACCTCGAAGTAGCCTACATGGTTTTCTAGAAAATGTACCACTGTTGTACCATTATTAGTACCATGGTGAATAAATGTAGCAGTCCATGGTAGCTGTTGATATAATTATCATTATTAAACATGGTAGGCTATAACCACAATTAAGGTAAATTTAAAAGAACTTAATCTGGCATTTCGTCGTTCGCAATATACAAATTGCAAGTCTTAATTGGGGCTAATATGGCTATATTACTAATTCGGAGCGACAGATTTCAATCTTTTCCTTAATTTTTAAAGCACAACACCGAATAACTTAATCCCTCTCTATTTGATGAGGGTTAACTATCTTTGCTGAGTCTGAGGTACCGTTTCAAATCCCATCAAATGGCGCGTTTTTATCACTCTATGCAAATATCTGCTATCAATGTTATTCATTTGACATGTACAGTCGACTCGAGTGTACTTAAACTTATACTCCAGCGCTCTTTTAATTACTTTTATCCGTTTTTGACTGACCGTTGCTTACCTCAAGACCACCGCCGTGGATTGGGGAGGGAGCGCGCCGGCCGAGTCGAAGCGTTGTGCGCATGCGCGGAAGATCAGCGGCGGAGGAGAACAAGTTTCGCGTTCAGTCTGCGGGGATCAGACTCAGCGCTGCAGCCTCCAACCAAAATCTGGATTACTGCAGAAAGAATCCAGAAACATGCTCTTACAGCTTGCAACCCTTTTAAGTAAGTTTTATTTTAGTTTTGCTGAGGCTCTTTATATAGAGATTTCAACTGCCACAAAGCATATCTTTTTGCAATTTGTTAACTTTAAGTTTATTCACTTAAACTTTCTAAAGAAAGTAAATATTAGAATTTATGTAATTTTACAAATTATATGTATTTTACACCTTTGCCTGTTCACTTGTGATTTATATTCGCTGTTGTCTTACACAACTTTTATTTTTGTACATTTAAGGATTAATTGATATACTTTACTAAATGCATCTTAATTTAGATAGCAAGCTGGTTGATGGTCCATTAAATATCTAAGTAAGTAAGTATGTATGTCAATTTAGCAGCCTCTTTTTAGCTTTCTTAAAACGGAAACTTAAAGGACCTTCAAAATATAAGCAAACAAAGTCTATATGGTATTACGTTTCACTTCTGCTGATGCATATAAAAGTTTTAGATTCATGGGCTCTGGCAGACGTGCCTGAGCTGGGAGATGTTTGCACAGAGGGGAGCTGTTATCCTGCCACAGGAGATCTTCTCATTGGAAGAGCGCACCAACTCTCGGCCACCTCCACATGCGGACTCCAGAAACCTGAGCCCTTTTGTATTGTCAGTCATTTGCAGGTAACCTGTGTGCTGCAAATCAAAACCGTTATCCTTCATTGTTGAATAAATACAGATGTTTTACCATTTCAAAAGTCAAAAGTCTCAAAAACATTGATTTATTGACTTTGAATTAAAATTACAATGAGCTAACATCATTCCATAGTGGTGGAAATTATAAGGACTTTATTTTTCAGTTTGCATGAAGTTGCTAAGACAAGCATTAATTTTATGGTAACGTCATGTCATCAATTGATATATGTTCATCCAAAATGAAAACTGCACCCCTTGTGGGATCTATACTTGGCCTGATAATTGTATTTTAATCAGCAATATGTGTTTTGTTCCCTTTGTGTATCTGGAACATCTTTAGAAAGAGCTTTTGTGCAGCTTTTCTTTTTTTTTTTTGGAACATGGATTTGTTTCCTGCAACCCTTGAATGTCTAGACTACTTCCTTCTAGACAAAAGGCCTTAAAATGTTATGTGGATCTTCTGAATCTTCAAAAATACAACCTTCAGGTTTAAATAGGGTTTTGTTGATGCTACGGCTGAATGATAATCATGCCACACAATAATAGAGAGATAATTGCTTCCAAGTTTTGTCTCGAGACCAAGAATTGCCTTTACACCATTGTATCCGTTCCTTTGATCAGTTTATCTTAATGAGAAAGATGGATCTTCCAAGCGGGAGGTGGCAATTGCTGGAGGTTTTTATGACCCTTTGTCTCTAAGCATGTTAATTTGCAAAGGGACTTAAATCGAAATTACTAACGATTATCAGGGCCCTAATATATATTGCCTATGTAACAACATATAATATACACGCTTGTTTCGATCATAAGAAGGCAAATTCATAGATACTAAACAAGGTAAGATTACATATAGTGAAAAGGGATGATCAGGAATGGGTTCCCTCACAAGCATGCCTAAAATAGTCTAAAAATATCAAAGACAAAATACACGATGACAATAAAATACCCAGTGACCTGAAGGATACACTGTTCATTCAAAGACAGGTTTTCCTATTAATTAATTAGAGAAACAGTCCATTCCATCTTTTTGGTGGGGGGGCTTTTTCCTGTTGGGCAAGGAGGGGATTTTCGCACCTAAATTCCAGGAGGTCGTAAATGGATCGGGTGTCAGGTTTACCATGGAATCAGGGGCCTGTTCCTGGGGTGTTACAGAGTATTTGTTAAATCTAGCTAACAAAATATATATTGTGTGTTTGGGTGGTCCAGACGCTACATAGTGATCACGGTTTTTTTACACACAGATTTTAAATCAGGGCCTCATTGTCAGATATACGTTACATGTTCACAAATGTCAAAGAGTATAGCAGATTACATGCTTTCCTTTATGTCCTTTATCTTCTTAATTTTAACACCACACATGAAGATTACTATTCACCACTTCACCTCCAGGTTCAAAGAAGCAGTTAATTTTAGTCTGTTTAATTATAGATATGCCCTGTAGATAAACAATCTTCAAATGTGACTGTAGGGCTCTATTATGACTTCACAATTGCCTAAAATACACCCACCTCTGCCTCAGCTCACCTAAGAGCTATTGTGTTGGAGCTGCAGAGCTGTCAGATGCTTGATATTTTTCTTTTGGGGCCTGTTTGTCAGAAGAGCATCTCTTGTCATTTGGGAAATGTTTGAAATGAGAGAAGGCTGTAGAGACAGATTATAAATGAAAACACTTATTGAACTCTGCATGCAATATGTCACGAGGCACTGACAGCCAGAGGTAAGCACTAAAGTGACGTTTGAATCAAAGAGTGTTGCACTGGGACTAAAGTATCAGACTTTTATCTGATCCTAATATGAGGGATAAGGCCGAATGATCGTGAGAAGATAGAGATACGAGCATAGATAGAAGATAGAGAGAGAGAGAGAGAGAGAGCAGAGGCGTATCATAATAGGCCTAACAGAAGCTAAACGCAATACAGGTGACAGTAAGCAAAGGGACTGGTTGATGAGCTTTATCATATTTGGGACCCTATGATTTCCATAATGCGGAAAACTCGGACAAAGTCATGGAATCCAGTCATAAAAATGGAATTTAATGTAACTCGGATTGTCACAGAATTGAACTTTGGATGAATAGATAGAAAGCAAGTCAAATTGTGATATGGACTAGTGTCTATGAATATTAAAATACAAAAAGACTAATATTTAAATATGAAATCTGCATGTTCTGCGTGTCTCTGTGTGAATGAGTGGCACAGTTTAGTCTACTACACAAACTCAAGCATGTGCGATGCTCATGGTGTTTTTAGCGTCTGCTTTCTCACTATGGCTTCATTCACAATTTGGGATTGACAACCACATACTTATAGGTCTGAGTCTCGAAAAGTCCTTTTCACACAGCAGCTTACATGGCTTTGAAAACTGTCTGCATGAACACGCAACTAAAGACAAGCCTG
>JADLZN010001380.1:0-50174 GCA_018155175.1 Sinocyclocheilus anophthalmus | reverse complement strand
ACTGAAGCTTGTGTAAATCCTAGTTGCCACGGGATGTTATCCCGTGGCAACAGACAGAGAAACAAATACAAACATAATTAGCGTAGCGGCTGTTCCAACCAAGCAAAAATGATTTGTTTAACCCAAACTAACGAGTAATAATGTGCATTTGATTAGATATAACGGCAGTAAAAGATTATGACTGCAGTAAAGATTATGAGATGCATTATTTGAATGCTTGGCCAAAGTGATGTGTCTTTAATCTAGATTTAAAACAGAGATGTGTGTCTGAACCCCTAACGTATTCAGGAAAGGCTTATTACCAGGTTTTGGGAGCCAAAGCGAAAAAGCCTACCTTCCTTTTAGTGGACTTTGATATCCTAGGTACTATCAAAAGTCCAGAGTTTTGTGACCTTTGGGAGCGTGATGGATTGTAGCGTGGTTGAAGACTAGTTAGGTACGCAGGAGCTAACCCATTAAGTGCCTTATAGGCAAGTAATAATATTTTTGTAACTGATACGGAACTTAATATGTCAGTAAAATTGCAGAGACTGTAAAATTGGGGTAATTTGATCTTTTTTTTTTTTGACCTGGTAAGGACTCTAGTCGCTGCATTTTGGACTACCTGTAGCTGGTTTATTGAAGATGCAGGACAACCACCTAGCAGTGCATAACAATAGTCCAGTCTAGAGGTCATGACTGTTTACTAATCAACTCATTGGGAAATATGAATAATTAACCATAAATAGTTATGATTAACTATTCATATTTTAGATCCACTGTAGATTTTTAGCTGACCTCTCAGGGTCAACTGGCTTGTCAATTCTAAGAACGTTAATTTCCTGGTTAAGGAAATAACTTTCTTACTGTACAATTCTATAAGTTTGTAAAGTAAATCTGCATGATTATTGACTCCGTTTATGAGTAAACAATGAACACGTCAATTGTGATACAAGTAAGGTTTTATTAACTGCATAAACACTTAAATTAGTCTAACATACTACATAAACACATCAAGCCGGTCTAACATACACATACACACACACACCCACACATACAGTTGGTATAGGAAAGGGTAAAAGTTTAGCACTAAAGAAAGAGACATAATGAATGACATTTATGGAACCATTTTGCATATTCAGCAGATCTAAAACCTGAGGGAAAAGTCAGATTCTTAGTTCAAACAAACCTAGTAAAAAGGTGTAACTGATACTTAATGCATCAATGAAATCGACTAAGTTTGATACTTGCGTATGTCTGAAAAAGTTTCCTGATGCAATCTTAAGGCCCAAGAACTTGCTGAAGTTGGTTGATGAGAAAGAGCAAGTTTGAGTCAGAATCACTTGATGAAAGAAAAGGACTAGGCCGGAGCCTGGCACAAGCTTTGGTATCCTGGAGCGTTTTCTCACATCTTCATCTTAGCATTCTCACTGAACCACCGACAGGGGCGGGTCACATGGAGTGTTGCCTTTTAAAGCCTGCAGAGATTCACCCCTCTCAAGATGGGCTTGTCCAATGAGAAAGGCTGAATTTCCAAGCGGGAGGTTGGAAATACTGGGGATTTTTATGCCTCTTTGTCTGTAAGCATGGTATTTTACATATGTAATTCGCTGGAGTGTTGAGACACGAATTAGTACCAAAACAAAATAAACCTATTCGTATCACATCAATATGTTGCATAGGTAGCAGCATATAATATACACGCTTGTTTCGATTATATGAAGGCGAATTCATAGATACTATACATGAAATAGTTACTTATATGAATGATTGGTTTATCGTAAGCATGAATAAAATGGTCTATAATACAACAGATTAATATACACAATGGCCTGAAGAAAAAGGGTGTTCATTCAAAGAAGGTTTTCCAATTTATTTATTTATTAGAACAGTCCATTTCTCCTGTGCATTTGTGTCCCTTTGTTTTCTTCTGGAGAATGCAGCTGAGAGTCTGCTCGCATTCCACAAGTTTGTAAATGTATCGGGTTACCATGAAACTAGGGTCTTGTTCTGGCGTCCTGGGGTGTTACAAAGTATTTGTTAAATCTAGCTAACAAAATATATTGTGTGTTGGAGTAGTCCAGACGCTACAATTCCTGAACTAGCTTTTCTGCATCAGAAACAGGTATCATGTTTCGTAGCTTGGCAATGTTTCTAAGATGGAAGCATGCCGTTTTTGTAACATGGGAAATATGATTTTCAAAGACAAGTTGCTATCTAATATAACACCCATATTTTTGACTGTAGATGAAGTAACCGTGCGTCCGTCTAGTTGCAAATTGTAATCCACGAGATTCGGCGTACTGTCTTTTGGTCCAATAGGTAATATATCTGTCTTATCCGAGTTTATTAGGAGAAAATTATTGGTCATCCATTTTTTTACATTTTTAACACACTCCGTTAGCTTGGATAATTTAGATGTTTCATCTGGTCTTGTTGAGATATAGAGTTGAGTATCATCGGCATAACAGTGGACACTAATCCCGTATTTTCTAATAATATTTACCAAGGGGCAACATGTATATCGAAATAGCAGAGGACCTAGGACAGATCATTGTGGCACTCCATACTTTACTGGTGATAATTGAGATTACTCCCCATTTAAATGAACAATGTGGTAGCGATCGGACAGGTAGGATCTAAACCATCTTAAACCCTGCCCTTGGATACCTGTATAGTTTTGTAATCGATCTATGAGTATGTCATGATCTATAGTAACGAATGCAGCACTAAGATCAAGTAAACTAGCAATGAGACACAGCCTTGGACTGACGCAAGAAGCAAGTAATTTGTAACTTTAACAAGTGCAGTTTCTGTGCTATAATGGGGCCTGAAACCTGACTGAAATTATTCATAGACATCATTTTTTTGCAGGAAGGAGCACAATTGCGCAGACACAACTTTTTCTAAAATCTTAGACATAAAAGGAAGATTTGAGATTGGTCTGTAATTAGCCAGTTTCACATAGGATCTATTGTGGTGTCATTATAGATGCTTAATGACCCCAGCTGCAATGTTGTTTTGGGACGTGACCTAAAGACAACGACGAGTTAATAATATTGAGAAACGGTTCTTCTGCTACAGGTAACAACTCTTTCAGTAATGTAGTGGGTACAGGATCTAACAGGCATGTTGTTGTTTTAGATGCAGTGATAAGTTTATTTTAGCTCTTCCTGTCCTATAGTTGTAAAACACTGCAATTTTTCTTTGGGTGTGATGAATGAAGCTGAACTATTAGACTCTGTAGAATCTACATTTGTTATTGTATTTCTGATTTTATCTATTTTATCAGTGAAGAAATTCATAAGTCATTACTATTAAACTGTGAGGGTATATTTAGATCGGGTGGCGTCTGGTTTTTTGTTAATCTAGCCACTGTGCTAAATAAAAACCTAGGATTGTTTTGGTTATTTTCTATGAGTTTGTGGATATGCTCGGACCTGGCAGTTTTTAGAGCCTGTCTATAGCTGGACATTCTTTTTTTTTTCCATGCAATTCTAAAAACTTCCAATTAAGTTTTTCTCCATTTGCGCTCAAGACTACGAGTTTTTTTTCTTGAGAGAATGGTTATTACTGTTGTACCATGGCGCAGTATGTTTTTCTCTAACCTTTTTCAAATTGATGGGGGCAACAGCTTCTAATGTATTAGAGAAGATAGTTCCCATGTTGCTAGTTATTTCGTCTAGTTCATGTGTACTTATTGGTACACAGAGCAGTTGAGATAAATCAGGTAGGTTATTTGTGAATCTGTCTTGGTGGCTGGAACAATAGTTCTGCCCGGACGATACGCGGAGCCATATAGTTAATATTAGTAATACGCCGCATGCACGATACAAGGAAATGGTCAGTAACACCATCGCTTTGAGGTACGATATCTATATCAGTAAGATCATTTCCATGCGATATAATTAAATCTAGCTTGTGATTAAAACGATGAGTGGGCCCGGTGACTTTTGCTTGACTCCAAAAGAGTTTATTAGGTCAGTAAATGCAAGTCCTAATGCATCATTTGTATTATCAACGTGAATATTAAAATCTTCGACAATTAGCGCTTTATCAACAGTAACCAATAGGTCTGAGAGGAACTCTGCAAATTCTTTTAGGAAATCTGTATACGGCTCTGGTGGTCTATACACAGTAGCCAGATCAAGAGATACGATAGATTTCTTTTGCGTGTCTGACAGTGTAACATTAAGCATTAGATTTAGATGAGTAAACCTGTAATCCCGTCTTCCTGATACCTTGATACTATCACTATATATTGTTGCATCAACCGCCACCACGACCAGTCTGCGGGCTCATGCTTAATAATAGTAGCTGGTGTTAGACTCATTTAGAACCTCAATTACTCATTAGTTTAGCCTGTTTCCAGTCAATCAAGTACATCAAAATGATACTTGATCATTTCATTTACTAATAACTGTCTTGTGTTGAGAGTGTATCTATGTTTAGGAGCCCAAACTTTAAATTTTTTTTTTGTTTTTGTTCATTTATTTTAATTTTTCTGGTTTAATCACGATCAGATTTTTTCTAGATCTTGCATTAAATTTATATTTTGACCTCAGTATTCGGGGAACAGACACAGTCTTATAGATTGGACAGCACAAGTACTTCTAACATTTAAGCGTGTAGAACACAAGTCATCAGGGCAGTTAATTGAGATTTGACTTACTAGTCACATGGACCGCAGCGTCCTGGAGATGTTGTCCGACATTAGCTCCGCCCCGACTCTGCTGGGGTGCAGGCCATCGGCGTGAAAAAGCCTAGGACGCTCCCATAAAAGATTCCAGTTATTAACAAAGAGTTGTTTCTGTTCTTTACACCATGACAATCACCATTCATTTAAAGCAAAAAGCCTACGGAACTTTTTCCGTTGTCCTCGTCGATACGTGGGAAGCGGTCCTGACACGATGATCGTCGTCGCGGACGATGTGCTGCGCACCGTCTCGATGAGGCTCCTGAAGTCCCTCTTCAGTGTCTCCGTCTGCCGCAGCTTGGTGTCGTTAGCCCCCGCGTGAAGCACGACCGCTCCGGGGCTCTCGTCACCCTTCAGGATCGCGGGTATCTGCGCAGAAACATCGAGAACACGAGCACCAGGGAAACAGTGAGTGTGCACTTTACCTTCATCTAACGTAGCACGGACGTGCCGGACGATGGAGTCCCCGACGATCACAGCGTTGTGTTCCGTCTCACGGAGGGGAGCGAAGCGGTTCCGGGTGGAGATCTCGCAGACCGGAGGCGGCGGAGGGGGAGAGGTCGTCGCCCGGGCCTGGCTCGCGTCTTCCGTGGTGGTTGCACCCAGGGTCCGTGGTGTCCCGGCGCCGGAGTGAAGGAAATCTGGGAAGATCGCGTCCTGGGTGCACCGGGGCCTGTGCAGAGAAACACACGGAGTAGAGGTGGTGGGAGAGATAGCAGCGCGCTGTATACTTACCTCGGACTTGTGAGCGTCAGCCTGGGATGTTTCCAGCGCGGCTCTCCGCGCTCTCAGCTGGGTCTGCCTCTCCACCAGGTTGCTGATCTGCTTCTCCACGGCCTCCAGCTGGACCTGCACCGAATGCATCTCGAACGTGGCCTCACCTGCACTCAAAGGTAGACACACATCAGCCATTAAAGAAAGTGATTAAACATGGAAATGTTGTGAATAGTGTATTAGTAATGTAAGCGAGATTACCGGCAACCACGCTGGCGATGCTAGCGGGCTATTTGCTAAATAGCGGACTTGGGAAATCAAAATAAAACAAGTGATAACAAGGCGCTCTGATTGTTATTGTTGTAGAATACGATAGGGGATATATTCACACGTATCAGAAATGAAAATGATGGTTATAAATTGATTAGATCATAAAAGGCCACTCTAAAATTTGCAGTTTTATCACACAGCACAATGCAACAGATGTCTCAAGTTTTGAGGGAGCGTGCGATTGGCATTCTGACTGCAGGAATGTCCACCAGAGCTGTTGCCCGTGAATTGAAATGTTCATTTCTCTACCATAAGCCGTCTCCAAAGGCGTTTCAGAGAATTTGGTAGTACATCCAACCTGCCTCACAACCGCAGACCACGTGTAAGACCAGTCCAGGACCTCCACATCCAGCATCTTAACCTCCGAGATCGTCTGAGACCAGCCACCCAGACAGCTGCTGCAACAATCGGTTTGCATAACCAAATAATTTCTGCACAAACTGTCAGAAACCTTCTCAGTGAAGCTCATCTGCATGCTCGTCGTTCTCATCGGGATCTCGACCTGACTGCAGTTCATCGGTGTAACCGGCTTGAGTGGGTAAATGCTCACATTCGATGGCATCTGGAACTTTGGAGAGGTGTTCTCTTCACAGAAGTATCCCGGTTTTCACTGTACTGGGCAGATGGCAGACACCGTGTATGGCGTAGTGTGGGTGAGCGGCTGGCTGATGTCAACGTTGTGGATCGAGTAGCCCATGGTGGCGGTGGGATTATGGTATGGGCAGGCGTATGTTATGGACAACGAACACAGGTGCATTTTATTGATGTCATTTTGAATGCACAGAGATACCGTACGGAGATCCTGAGGCCCATTGTGCCGTTCATCCACGACCATCACCTCATGTTGCGGCATGATAATGCACGGGCCCATGTTGGAAGGATCTTTACACAATTCCTGGAAGCTGAAAACATGAAAAGTTCTTGTATGGCCAGCATACTCACTGGACATGTCATCCATTGAGCATGTTTGTGATGCTCTGGATCGGCGTATACGACATCGTGTTCCAGTTCCTGCCAATATCCAGCAACTTCGCACAGCCATTGAAGAGGAATGGACCAACATTCCACAGGCCACAATCAACAACCTGATCAGCTCTATGCGAAGGAGATGTGTTGCACTGCGTGAGGCAAATAGTGGTCACACCAGATACTGACTGGTTTTCGGACCCCTCCCCATGCTACAGTAAAACTGCACATTTTAGAGTGTCCTTTTATTGTGGCCAGCCTAAGGCAGAACTGTGCAATAATCATGCTGTCTTATCAGCATCTTGATATGCCACACCTGTGAGGTGAATGAATTATCTCGGCAAAGAAGTGCTCACTAACACATATTTAGACATTTGTGAACAATATTTGAGAGAAATAGCGGCCTTTTGTGTACATAGAAAGTCTTAGATCTTTGAGTTCAGCTCATGAAATATGGGGGCAAAAACAAAAGTGTTGCGTTTATAATTTTGTTCAGTATATATCGAAATATCGGAAAGGTGTTTAAAAATCCTATCAACGTTATTGAAAAAAAATTATATTGCGATACATATTGATATTGAATTATTGTCCAGCCCTAATTAAGCACTATAAAAAGGTGACAACTCAATAGAAATAATTTTTTTGTCTTTGGTAGACAGGGTTTTTATAATGTCACACTTAATGCAAACTGCAAATTCACATTCACAACTCATGAAAATATGATTTCTTTCACCATGGTGCTGAAGATTCGGTGGTGTGCTGATCCTGAAAAGGCAGAAAACACAGGGAACCTTTTAACAGTACATTGCTAAAAATAATAATAATAATGATGATGATGATGATGATGATAATGATAATAAACAAAAAAATAACAATGGGGAATAAACTATGCAGATAGTCAGTTCATTCAACAGAATGCAGTGTCATATGCAGTATGAAAATTTACTGTACAAATACGTTTTCAATAGGCATGGAGTAAAAGATCGATCTTGTAACTTAAGGAATCAGTATGGGGATTGATCAGATGAAGAAGTCAATATCAATACCCAGACCTACTTAAGGCTGGACATTCCAGCCAGTGGTAGCCTATAGTTGCAGAATTACCTATAAGGCAGCATTTAGCATGTTTTCATAAAATCACAGCAAGTAAGTCTTTCACAACAGCTTACAGTATGAACATTGACAAGACACTGTTGTGTCTTTGTGAATAAAATGTGTTTGTGAACGTGCTTGGTGTGAGACACCTATTTTACACTGGCTTCGTACAGTAATTACTTCTCTCTCCTCATTGCGATAAGGCTTAAGGCCATTTCCTACAGATTCATTTAACAGTACGTCTCCATTAATGGAAAAATGCACTTGAGAGGTAAAATGAGTGAAATAAAGGCATTTCAAAGAAATTCAGTGGATAATACCAAGAAATACATTTTCTCAATGAAATTTTATCCAAAAATTAAGTAACTTGGATTCTAGGACTAAGAACAGTATTTAGAGTCAGTGTTTTTTAGCCTGTTACAACTGCTTGAATTCAGAATGCATTCCCAGCACTGAAGCGAGATGCTGAGATATACAAGATCACAGCAGACAGTCTAATCTTCCAGTAAACATACACTTCGCAGGCATCCCAGAAAAAAAATATTTCTTATTATTTGTTTGCTCCTGGCGGCATTGTCGCAGTTTTCATTTTTATTAAAGTCACCTCACAAAATGCTAGCAGCAGCTCCACAAAGACCCGACAGCATGCTGGCACAATCGCTAATGTCATAAAAGCACTGAGAAGGGGGTTGTCTTTTTGGACTTAGGATGGCTCTGGGGGGTGATGGGGCTGAACTAATGTGAGCTCGTAGACAGGACGCAAATACCTGACACATCAGTTAACACGTCTCTCAGCAGGGCGGTGTTCCAGCCTTGACATGGCCAATCACGTCTCTGTGCGTGTTGACTTCCGGCACTGGCACCATTGCACCCATCATCTATCATTTACTGGACTTTTCTCAGAATCAGCAGCACTGCACCCTTCCACCAGGCCTAATCAAAGAGGTATAGGCAATGTGTGTGCCAAAGAGAGAAGGCGATTAAGTTGTCATGGTAGCCCAGTAATGTAATGGCTATCTTGAATCAGACCAGACCTTGTCTAATGGCGCTTTTCCACTGCATGGTACGGCACAGTAAGGCTCGGTACGGTTCACTTTTGGGGGATTTTCCACTGGGTACAGTACCTGGTACTTTTTTTAGTGCCACCTCGGTTGAGGTTCCAAGTGAATCGTACCGTTACCAAAACGTGATGTGTAAACCCTGCTGATCACGGATTGGCCGGAGAGAATCGTCACTACCTGCGTCACTGAACTTGCGACACAAACACAACAGAACAGCTAGAATCCAGCAAGAGCTTGATGGGGCGACGCGGAATGAAAAAGTTTGTCAGGAGTCGTGGCAGTATAGGCGGTGCAACCAGGGTTTAAATTGGGCCAGGGCTGTCCGGGTTTTGAGCCCCGGCACATAGACTCCAGGGCTCGATATTAACGCTTCGTTAACGCCAGACAAGTAAGCATGCTGAGGTAAAAATTCAAAGTGAAAAGTTTTTATATTTAAAATAGTTAGTTAGGCAACATCACACCTTTTCATTTCACCATTAACGCCGGTTTAATAGTTAATCGCACGTACATAATATTAAGTCCCAACTTACATTTTAGGCGGAACCACAGCGCATCTCAACCGCCACCACCGATTCATTGCTGAACGATTCCGTGTTTCGTAGCCCATGCATAAACATTTGATGAATCAGCCTTTGAACGAATCGCTTAAATACCCACTCGTGACAACATCAATAAACGCTCACTACTGGCGTTTTAATTTAGTTTAAAAGTATAATTTCCACCATCGTTTCTTGTTTGTATATTCCAAAAAATATTTAAAACAATCTCCTACCATATTCAATCAGTTGTTATTTTTTTCAGTGTATTTAATTTGATAACGTATAGATACCAATAATCCACATTAGTAATAAATTTTATTTATAGATTAAATTGAAGAATTTGAAATGAAAGCTGTAGCTTCTGGAACTCCCTTAAACACACAATATATATTTTTTTAGCTAGATTTAACAAATACTCTGTACCACCCCAGGAAGCCGCACGCCATGGTACCCCTGACACCCGATACATTTACTACCTCCTGGAATTTAGGTGAAGAAAATCTCTTCCTTGCCCATAGGGAAAATCCACAAGGGATGGACTTTTCTTTGCTAATTAGTTAATAGGAAAACCTTTCTTTGAATGGACACACATGATCCTTCAGGTCATTGGGTATATTATTGTCATCGTGTATTTGGTCTTTGAAATTGTATACTGTTATGCAGGCTTATAATCGAAACACACTCCTGTCATCCTTTCACTATATGTAATCCTACCTTGTTTAGTATCTATGAATTTGCCTTCTGATGATCTATTCGAGCGTGTATATTATATGTTGGTACTTATGCAATATATATTAGGGTCCTGAGAATCCTTAGTCATTTCGATGCTTAGAGACAAAGGGTCGTTAACCCTCCAGCAATTGCCACCTCCCGCTTGGAATTTCCATCTTTCTCATTGGACAAGCCCATCTTGAGAGGAGGGGGTCTTCTCCGACCTTAAAGGCCCCGCTCCAGGGACCCTCCCAGTCGGTGGTTTGTTTTAATTCTGAGAGGATGTGAGAAAAACGCTCCCGGAAACCCTAAGCTCGCGCCAGGCTTCGACCTAGTCCTTTCCATTCATCAAGTTACTCTAACTCAAACTGGTTCTTTTCATCGACCCAAATTCAGCAAGGATCAACTGGAAACCTTAAGATTGCATCAAGAATCTCTTCAGACAGACGAGACTTGCAAGTATCAAGCTTAGTCTTATTAATTGATGCATTAAGTATCAGTTACACCTTTTTACAAAGGTGTGTTTGAACTAAGAATCTGACGTTTCCCTCAGGTGTAGATCTGCTGAATATGCAAATGGTTCCATAAATTTCATTCCTTATGTCTCTTCTCTGTACTGAGTTAAGCTTTAACCCTTTCCTATACCAACTGTATGCGTGTGTGTGTATGTGTATGTTAGACCAGTTTATGTGTTTATGTAGTATGTTAGACTAGTTTTTAAGTGTTTATGTAGTTAATAAAACCTGACTTGTATCACACTTGCCGTGGTTCATTGTTTGCTTATAACTGGAGTCACTTAATCATGCAGATGTATGCTACAAGCTTTTGTAGAATTGTACAGTAAGAAAGTTATTTCCCTTAACCAGGAAATTAACGTTCTTAGAATTGACAAGACAGTTGACCCTGAGAGGTCAGCTAAATATCTACAGCGGATCTAAAATATGAATAGTTAACTATAATTAGTTATGGTTAGTTATTCATATTTCCCATGAGCTGAGTCGTTACAAAGCGGAAGTAGTAAGAGGTTAGGGTAAAATGCCCTCTATAAAAGGTAAAAAAATGCCCTTGGATTAAATATAAAAAAACATGCAGATTTATGTCACAGCTGATAGAAAACTGATAAGAATATTGCTTCAGAATAAATCATATTTCCAAAAACGGAAAAAAACCGACACCATTGAGCCCATTGAACTGATTTTCCACAATGTACATTGTTTCTCCTCTGTGCCCCGCCTTTCTGAAACACGTCGATTTTTACAAAGCTCATCGTCTGGAAAAGCGAGGTGTACGCTGATTGGCAAGCTATCCATTGCGTTGTGATTGGCCGAATACCTCAAGCGTGTGACAGAAATGTTACGCCCCTTACCATACTGTGATGCCGTGTCCGGCTGGAGCGATGAGACATAAACATTAAAACCCATTATTAGGCATTTGTTGCATCCAGTGGGGGACATAATTATGATATAATGACTTGTACTGTGTTTTTACACTTTGCGTTGCGGTATGCGCCGCGTAAACATAAAACCATGTCTACATTTGTGATCGGAGAAATGACAAACAACAAGTGCTACTCTACACTGCTCAAAACTCACGATGGAATCACAGTGGCAATCTTTAAATATTATAGCTATAATATTTTTTAAAACGTACTTACAGGCTGTGAGTCAGAAGTGCCAGACTGTCCTTGCAAAGTTGGAACTGACCCACTTTATAGAAACATTATGTCCTCTTTTGGAAGGCCAAACAAAGTATTTTCGCTTTCACAACGAAACACAGCGGGCTAGAGTGAGCAGAGGCGGCGGGTTCAACGAAGGAGCATGTGACAACCAAATGTGACAACCCCGGGCTGGACTCCGATTCGTCCACAGTGAAAGCCGATCCGGCCGAATAAATGTTACAATTATGAAACTTTTTTGAAAATTACTTTTTTATAATAAATTGTGGACAGTACAATACTGGACAACGATGTAATCTGCAGAATTTACACTTCAACTATAAGACTACAGTGTTTCCCATACACTAGTGCGGTGTTTTTAAGATCTTGTAATTCTTAAGAAACAGACTGTCTCAGAAAATTGGATGTCATGTTCTGAACAAACCTAGCCTGTAATGTCATGATAAAGGATGTTTTTTTTTTGAGCCGTTTGTGTAACACATCCGCTAAACCGGGAAACTTGATCTCTACATTCCCAGAGATGCGTTTGCATATACTGTATATGCTTGCCTGTGGAAAACACTGGACTATGGTATAAATAAATTCAACTGTATAACAGTTTCACTGCAATTCATGTTATAATGTTATAATTAAATAAAAAATACATATGCACTTATCTGTACATAGTAAATGCAGTTATTTTTAAGCGTTTGTTGACATCCTGTCTAAAACGTGATTTAGCCAAAAAAAAAACATTAACGTTGCCATTCTAATATGTCTTGCAATATCCGTGCGTGCAAATGTTCTGCGCAATCCTCTTGTTCAATATTCTCTGGGTCCGAGTCTGGCTCAAATTGATATGGTAATATTGACGCCATCCTTAACTAAACCGGAGCAGACGGAACTTGATCCACAACTGGGAGAGGTTATTGTATAATGGAAATTATGTAAAAATTAAAAAAAAAAACTTTTCCGAACCACCAAGCATGAGAGCATGTTCTAGTACACCCCCAAAACAAATTCAATACATTGTAAAAGAGCATAATAGGACCCCTTTAAGAATGAAAAGCAGTAAGTTTTAACTAATAATCTGACTCCATATTGAAGTTACAATTAGTGCTGTGACCAGCAATCGTACTGAGAGAGGGAAAATTTAACTACTGTGTAGAAAGTGTTGAACCCAAGATCCTACATATCGCATAATGAGGCAATGAAACTCTTAACAGCTTTAAAAACACTAGTGTTTAGTGACACTGATGCAAAAAGAGTAAGATAAATAATTATCCCTATACTAAGTGGTTTGAGTAATTTATAAAATGATAAACTATACCTAAAAATGAAAATAAAAAAAAGTTGCTGATGCTTAAACTGCAAATTAGAGAAAAAATAGAAACACACACACATACATATACACACTACATTTCAAAATGGATTACGGTTTATTATTTTTACACATTTCGTATAATGATATACTACAGCTCATTTTTATTTTTACTAATTTAATATGCTCAGGTTTCATCATTGTTATGCTGCCCATGTTTCCCAACTTGAAGTGTGTGGCGGTTTAGACCTCCTGATGGTTCATTTGCTTTGCCCTGTACTCTGATTTGGACTCAAAAAGTATTATCTGTGTATCAGCATCTTAATTAAACTGGCATTTAATTAAAGGAGCCAAGGTGTTTACATTATCCCTCTCCCTCCTATGATAATAAGGAAAAGCAATTTAAAGGAGGATGAATGTTGGTGTGTAGTTAAATGGTTGAATGCAAATCACTACATGATTCTCTACTCAATACTGTGCACTATTGGCTGGCATTACATTATGAGATGATAGATAGATTGGATGAAAGAAACCTTGGCAGTCCGTCAGGTTGTAGCCTTTCTGTTTTCCTGCACATATTAATGAACGCTTACTGTAATTAGTGTAAATGTAACTTGACACGTCTCAAAATATTGTTTGCAGGCAAAGGGTACTAATGCAACTTGCATTAACAGTTTATGCGGTTACACTTTATTTGAAGGGGTGTGCATAAGACTGACATGACACCTTCATAATCATGACATGACACATGTCATGAATATGAAGGGTTTTTTTGTTTATGACAACTGTCATTAAGTGTCATTCGCTCAGTTATGTAATTTTTAATGCAAAGATGACATTGTTTGAGATGTCTTTGTTATGGGCTATGGTTAGGGGTAAGGGTAAGGGTAGGGTTAGGTTAGGGTTAGGTCAAATAATGTCATTTGCATTAAAAATGACATAACTGAGCGAATGACACTTAATGACAGTTGTCATAAACATGCATAAAACCTCCTTCATATTCATGACATGTGTCATGTCATGATTATGAAGGTGTCATGACAGTCTTATGCACACCCCTTCAAGTAAAGTGTTACCGTTTATGCCTATCGGTGTCTTTAATAGGGGTCAATGGGCTAACATTAGCTGCACTATGTAAAGTCAGTCAGAACTGGAAACTCGCATTGCAGCTATGGTTAAATGACAAAACTGCCCTTCAAGATAATGTACCTCAGTGTTGCCAAGTCTGAGTTTTTCCCATGGAATTGGGCTATTTTTACACTGTTCCCGCGAGATGTTTTTTTTTAGTCTGTGTGTTCGACGGAGGGGAAAACCATAAGAGCGTAACAATAATTGGGCTAGTTTTGGTCTTGTTTTGAATAGCAATTGGGCTGGTTTTGTTTTGCACACCTGGCAGCACTGATGTACCTACTTTACCAGTAATGACTTAAAACAAAAAAAAAGAATCATAGCAAGGTATCTATTAATCCCAAATAGTTTTCATGCACTGTGTGTTTATTTTGTTACCCAGAGGGGCTATTTCCACCTGATTTGGCCCATAAAAATGACTTGTTTTTACCTGATGAAGTCTCGTTGAATCAGTAATATTGAATATTATATGACTCGAATAAATTGTTATTTTTGATGTTACCACATGAATCACATTTTCAGGTTTCAAGTGTGTGTATGTCTATCTTTCCACTACAGAACACAAAAGAAAAAGAATTGACTGTAAAAAGACTCTTTTCCATACAATCACGATGAATGGGGCCTGAGGCTTTCAAGCTTGAAAGCAGACAAAAGTAGAGTCCGATTCATCCTTTTTGGCTGGATCTTTGAATGGATGATTCTGTACACTAAACTCTGGTTCAAGTTATTCATTCATGAATCAGTCTGCTCTGGTTCTTAAAGTTCAACTCACTAACTCAGTGATCTGGTTTCAGCTATTAAGATAAGGGGAATATTATCAGTGAATTATCCCATCATTCAAGTTCAGAAACTGAAGTGTCCTGGAATTGCAAGATTGAGAAGAACTTTCAAGTAGTAAGATACATTAATTACACATTATATATAATTCGGTAATTTGTGTTGTGCATTTTATGGGGAGTGAGTGATAACACTTTTACTGATGGTAACACTTAATTTTACACTGTCCTTGTTACATGTACTTACTATAGCAACCCTCTACATTGTGAGTAAATCACTCGCAAATGCGACTAAAATCTTCACTGCGCGACTAAATTGTCTAATATTAGCCAATTGCTAATAAATTTTAATTTACCACGCCAGTATTGTGGTGAGAGGCGTTCAACCCAGATTTCACCATCGCTAAACCCTGACTGAGCTGCTTGGATTTCGCTCTCGCTCTCAAGTGATCTTTAACTAGTGGATGCACTCAATGGATCATGTCATGTGCTCAATGGATGCGCAGTATGTAGCACGCAGCGCACCTGTATTTGACGTACTGTAAACTAGTGTGAAGGCGCACGACTCTACGTCGCTTTGCTGATAGCGCTGTTTCTCACACATGCAAAGAGAGAGCGCGAGAGTCTTGCATACCACGCTGAATCGACGCGCTACATGTAAACCATATTCTTTGTTGTATTTTCCTGTCAAAATAACGGTTCATTTAGAATTATTCAGCTTTTAAGAACAAGCAGACTATATGCCGGTTTCTCGGCAGTGGGCGAAGCTAATGCGCGAACAGCTCGCGTTGGCTGGCGCTCATCTATTAATCCCTGTTTTTGATTTCAGCGAATCAGTTCGAGAAAACGCACACAACCCGATTAATATTCATGAACCCAGCAATAATAGTACCATTGCCAAAATATCTTAAACACCACCACCATCCTAAGTTCGTTTAAATGCAAATATGCATTCATTCATGGTTACTTTTAGGTTCTAATCACTAGTTCTCTCATATATATGCTTGATTTGCTGAAGTTAAATGCACTTCATTTAAGAAGCTGTTCCAATTTTACAAAGATGACTTATTGGTGGAATCATCTGTGTGTGTGTGGTGTGTGTGTGTTTGTTGTTGTGTGTGTGTGGGGTGTGTACTTAACCATATTTTGGGGCCAAATTTGTACCCAAAAGTGAGCAAAACCTGACAAAATAGGCAAAAACCTCAATTTGTGGATGTCCTCATTTGTAAAACTGTAAAAATAAAGTAAACAAAGTTTTTTTTAACTTTTGAAATTGTAAAAATGCAGAAAGGTTTCTGTGAGGATAGGTTAGGTTTAGTAAACAGTGTAATGTCCCCATTTAGATATCTAAGTAAACGTGTGTGTGTGTGTGTTGTGTTTGTGTTGTGTGTTGTGTGTGTGTGTGTTGTGTGTGTGTGTGTAAAATAGTATATCAGTCTGGCGAGTAAACAAATTTA
Source organism: Sinocyclocheilus anophthalmus (assembly GCA_018155175.1). Lineage (NCBI taxonomy): Eukaryota > Metazoa > Chordata > Actinopteri > Cypriniformes > Cyprinidae > Sinocyclocheilus > Sinocyclocheilus anophthalmus. The sequence continues at coordinate 33,747 of JADLZN010001380.1, read as the reverse complement.
CTAGCCAATGACGATTATATTGCCAAGGATGTGCGTAGAGGGTTGTATAGTAATAACAGTAAATTATGCATAATTTACAAACAACGAAACCCTATAACCCCTAACTGTTATGTGTTATGTTTAGTTTTTGTCTTTTTCCATTGTGGTTTCAGTTTTATCTGTTACTGTGGCCAAGAAGTGCAGAGAAAAAAAAAAAAAAAAAAAAAATTCTGAAAACATAAAAACAAATTCCAAACCAAATGAAGTCTAAAAAAATATATTATATTCAAAAAACATATAACAAGTCAGAAAACACAATGACAATTCAGACAAACTGGAAGAGGTAGGTATAGTTTGAGACAGTGCCATTGTTTTGGGATTACTCACCACTGACTGGACGAGACATCTGTCAATCAACGTATACAGGAAGAACCAGCCGAAGAACAGCAGAGTCGTGGTAGAAAGTTCAGAGATGGTATTAAAGTAGCTCAGTTTAAATGTATTGTATGAATTGCCCTTACTATGAAAAAAAATAGTGGCTGTAGAACCAGTGGTCACCAACCTTTTTAGGCCCAAGATCCCTGACCTCGACCTTTATGAAAGACAAGATCTACCTATTGAAGAATTGATGGAAAAAGACATCCCAGATTGTACTTCAAATTTGAGGCCGTTTACTTAGTATTTTAATTAGTGATGCACCGATCATAGCGGATTCAGATTTTCTTTTTTTTTTTTTTAACTAGCAAATTGGATTCTGATACGGATTTAAGCAAATTTATTTATTGGCTATTTGCTTTATAACAAACAAACCGGCTTATTAGAGGCAACCACTGCATTTTAATCACGATCTGCATGGGCAGTTGTTTTTGATTTAGATTAATTTCAGGATTAAAAAAAAACAGAATGGTCTGACTTTAGTTTTATGAAACTATACTACATAAAACATCTGCACAAAACAATAGCAGGTCTGAATGAGCCGCACTCTCTGACAGCAGGTGGCGCTTATGAAAAGGGTTGCCAGGTTTTCGCAATTAAACATTCCGGGGTTAAAATAAAAGTTTTTCGGCGGGGATCCTGAAGTAAAATTCACATTCCAGTGACTAAATATCACGTTATTGGGGTCGCTTCAACCCACGGACATGAACAACAACCCGCGGCAACAGTGTTAAAGTAGCCCAATTCCGCGAGAAGGGTATAACTGCAGCCTGGAGATCTCCAAACGGGGGCGGGAACTTCAAAACGGGGTGGGAGCTCCAAAATAGGGCGTGGCTTCCTCCCATTGACAGACAGGCACATGACACGCATGCGCAATTTTTTTTCCCCCCCAATCCACTTGTGCAAATTCCGCCCCACAGCTGATTCTAAAGTTTTTATTGGTTGTCAATTAAAGTGTTGATTTCCTACACTATGCTACAAAAATGCTAACCCCTAAACCTACCCCACACCTGACCCTAACCTTAACCAGTGAAATTGACTGCATGGCGGGATTGGCGCTGCGTGGTAAAGAAAGATGCAGTTTAGGAGATAAACAGTTAATAAGATCATGCGATATGCAATCGTTCCGTGACCCCCCAACCGGATCTCACCAGACAATGGCACCTTTTTAGTTACACCCAGCATCACTACCCCCTCCTACCCAGCGAATTTCGAGCCCCGGGACGCCCCCATTGCTTAGAACAAAGCAATAGAGTAAAATCTTTCCCCTGCGCTGCGCTGGGATGGCTCGCGGGAGAGCTCGTGGGTGATTCTTGTTTATATCATTAAGCAGAGGTTCAAACTCTAGTCCGAACACCATTGGCCACGAGCTTTGGGCTCTGCTCTAACGGAGAATATTTATTTATAAAGCATTTTATTTTAGATTAACCAGAAACAGTTTAATTTATAAAGTTTTATTTTGAAATGAAAGTCAATAACAATTGGCTGAAGCCAGAGCCAATGGTGAAAGTCTTTGCGTGAGGAGACCCTGCCCGTTTTGGAGGTTCTGCCCACTTTTGGATTTCACACCCCATTTTGGAGATCTCCGGTCTGCAGTTATATCTACTTGAATTCCGCGGGAAAACCGACGGGTTGGCGACCACTGGTCTAGACCATTCGTTATAGAAATTACAGCTAAATGACCAGATCAAAGTTATTGATATTCTTTAGAATGGATAGTGTGTACATTGGCAACTGAACTGTGACAAGTGGGGCTTGTACATCAAAACCGGTTGCTACAGAATGTTACAGTCACGTATACTTCAGTGATGACTAAGACTTTGCATGTGTGCAACTCCACAAAAATGAAGAGAAAATGCAGAGATTCTAATAAGAATTCCAAGGTAGCAAATGGAGAAGATGCTTTTGTTCTGGGTGTTTTATGCAGCCAAAAGCAATGTGTCACGAAAGTTGATGTTGAAATTCTGAGAAAGCTGGTTTTCTGACGTGGTGCCACTGCCTCAAGCTCATAGTGAAGAGAACAACAACAGCACGCCACATTTCGCATGGCTCCAGGTCAACTGCCTGGTGTTCTACATCTCATCATTATGAGTGGGTGTGATCAGCCCCACCAAAGGGCACAGGCACCCAGCCATGAAACTAATACTTCACAATTAGTGGGAGTGCCCCTTAAAACTGCAGTAAGAGACTTTAAACTGCACATCACGATGCAGCTGATGTGTTTGAGTGCATGTAATAGGGGTGGGTAATATGACACCCTCTTATAAGATACACGTTTAAAAAAAAAAAAAGGAAAAAAAATTAAAACGTTGTTTGAAAGAAGTCTACGGTGGCGAGCAGTGCAGAACAAATCACAGTTCTGAAAACAAAAGAACAAATGGCAAAAGCAAGTCTTAAAAAACACAACAACAATTCACAAACATTATAACAAGTCAGAAAACACACTGACAAATTCGAAAACAAAATAACAATTCAGAAAACACAACGACAAATCAGACAAAACGGAAAAGGTAGGTATAGTTTGAGACAACGCCATTGGTTACTCAACGCTGACTGGACGAGACATCTGTCAATCAACTTATACAGGGAAGACGCCGAAGAACAGTCGTGGTAGAAAGTTCGGAGATGGTATTAAAGTAGCTCAGTTTAAATGTATTGTATGAATTGCCCTTATTCTGGAATAAAAAATATGGGCTGTATTAAGATGATCAAAAGTGACAGTAAAATCATTTATAATATTACAAAATATTTATTAAATTATAAACATGTAATAATAATAATATTTAGTATATTTAATAAAATAATAAATGTTTTTCTTTTGAACTTTGTTCATCAAAGAATCATGAAAAAATGTATTACAGTTTCCACAATGACATTAAGTGTTTTCACGGTTTATAATAAGATTATAAGTTAAACCCTAACCTAAAATAATAAGGTTATAATTGAACACCAGTAATAGTCATGGTGCATGTGGAGAGATGAGGTGAGGACTCAAGTTGCAGGAAGAATGGTCTCTCTTTTTAATAATAAAATGAAACAAAAAAAACAAACTAAAACAACCCAGAGGGGGAAAAACAGACAGGCAGAGCTAAAGCTGCACTGCAGGCCCCCCCAGGGGGCTAGGGAATGCACTGCAGGCAGATCGAACACACGCAGCGGGTAAAAAAGATGACGGAAAAGAAAAAGAAACAAGCATCAGAAAAGTACTGCGCAAACCCAGGAGATACAAGGGAAGAAAAACGAGGATCAGGTAGGAGGGTAGACGAGGGAGGGACAAGCAGGTGGGCAACTAAAAATAAGAGGTAACAAGGAGGGCAGGATTCGAGGACAAGAGACGGAGGCCATATGCACCCAAAAGACCCAACAACACAAGCCTTGGCGCACAAGGAGAAAAACCACAGATGTCCTCTGGGTGGCCATTGGGCGCCACACAGCTGAGAGGCTATGTGAACACGGATAATAACGAAAAGGGAGCACCCAATCAGTGTATTCATATGATCACGTGAACACCGAAGACCGGAGATAATGGCTGACGAACAGATGTACCAAAAATAAATTAACATTTGTAAACATATATTAAAAGAGGAAAACAATTTTGAATTGTAATGATATAAAGGCCAGTAATCAAAAATGCCAGCCTGAATTCGGTGAGCAATAAGAGACTTCGTTCAAAAACATTAATAAAAATCATATTTATTCCGCTGTTTTGAGCAGTAGTGTATCTCAGTATAAATAATTTTCTCTTATTATATACTTATTTTTGCAAGAAATTAAACCCCAAAATAAAACAAAAGAATAGGTCTGGCAGGACTGCAAAAACAACCTCACATTATGTGAAGGTTAAAAGCAAACCTCAATACAGTAAAACAGTAAATATGACTGGATGAGCCACTTTTGATGCCATATACACATTTCTTGACCGCACATTATATACAATCATGCTGCCCAGTCGTAGCATGCGGTTATGTCTGAGTGCATGGATGAGAGCACCTTCTGTCAGTTCATGTGTGTCAAAGACATTTACCTCTGCCCTTCACAGTTCACTCCCTCATCCATCTGTTTTTCATCTTGTGTCCTAGTGCTAAGGACTGATTATATTCTTTAACAAAGTGAGAGGCACACATAATGCACCCTTCAGACTCCCCACTGAGAATCATTATCTGAATCCCCATGATAATGCAAAAGGTCAGACGGATTCAACCAGACTGACACACCGCTCTGGTGGGTCACTAAATCGTCAACATTAATCTCTCTACTTTGTTGTCAATCATTGAGGCTTCTTTTATAGCAGCCTACAAAAGTGAACGCATTAAAAGCATCTCTCTATTTTTCTGTCTCTTTGAGCCTATGTCTTACTGATAGCTGAAAGCATCTCTTTGTTTGCAGTCGTAATGGATTCCCTTGAGGGCGAAAAAGAAATTCACTTTTTTATATATATTATCAACACTAACAGAGAATGAAATATCCATAAGCATAAGAGCCAATTACAAATGCACTGAAATTTCGGCCACTTACATTTTTGAACAAAAATGCCATTAATTGCCATTAAAATCTTGGTCAAAAATGTGAACAAAAACCGTTAACCATTACACAGCATGTTAAATGATCCAGGTTTAATTAAATCTATTGGATATCAAAATGATGATGGATGATATATTGAGACAAAAGACGACAACATATCATGTGACACATGACAGAAGACAAGATTCTTTCAAAATTGCTACCTTTCCTTTAGCAATTGAAAATTTGTCATTTGACTTCTGTTGTTTATTCTAAAGTACTTTGACTTGGTGAAAGCGACTCAAAACAAATCAAATGCTACACTTAATACCATGCATTGTGTTCTCTTCAATGGTCTTTTACTATCAGGGAGGTTAGCCTGTCTCAGAAATGAATGCTTGGTTGTCTTGCCCTTTTGTGTTGTTGAAAACTCGTTATTAAGGCATTAATAGCTAAATGAAGGCATAAATTGTAAGGGAGAGGACTAAAACGCATCACATCTGAAAAACACAAAACATAGGGGAAAAAACATCATAATTGTTGGTTCAGTCTGAGCAGACAGAAAACATATCTTAGTTTAAAAAAGTCAATGATGAATTCAGTCCTAGCATTGTAAATATCAAAGTCAAAGGGTGTTATTCACCAAACACAAGCATAGTGATTTTTTGTGTAAATGGCTCGAAAATGATCTTATGTAAATTGTCCCATTCAATTTAATTCAGTTTATGTGAGAATGGAATTATCAATTATTTACACAGAAATATGTTTGGCTCAAGTTTCATGATAAGGCCCACAATTAGCAAAATTGAAATTTAAACTAAACTAAAATTAGTTTTTCACTGAAATTTTGGAATAAGATATTAACAGATATTAAAATCGCATATGTTTATGCTTTAGATGAAATCTAATTAAAGATCTAAAAGGTCAAATAAAAACTGCAGATTAACTGAAAGTTTTCTTTTGTACGAATTATCTCTAAAACATCAATTGCAAGCAAGATCTCTCTTTCAGTTTCCAGCTTTTGTTTACATGAATTATTTGGATTTGGTCTCAATTTAATGGTTTCAAAGCCTGTCATTATCTCTAAGAGAACAGTATATAAAATTTAATCAAATGTAAAAGACCGGTAATTTGCAATTGTCATTGTTAGTATCATTGTGCTTTCATTTTTAATAGCTGCTTTTGAGTTTCTTCTCAACAGAAAATGTAATTGTTATAATTGTTCTGACTTCATTTGCAGCATCTGTTTTCAGTTTACTATAACAAGACAAATAAGGGCATCAACCGCACAGTAAATCTATAAATACTTACTTAACCTTTACAGCATATGGACCTTGAAATAACACATGGGATTCTCTCTACCTCTCACTGTCTAATTTCTCACATAAAGCATTTACTGTACAATGATACAATGAATCATCTTGTTGGAGCATTGGTTTCTATATTAACTATTAACAAGTTCATGCTTTAACTCACAGCTGCTTTTTTGTTCACCGTGTACTTCTGTGAAGATAGAATATTGCGATTCTTTAAGAAAATGTTCCCTAAAATGAATAAGAGTTGACAAAACAGGAATGAGAGGATGAGACGAGTGAATGTTAATTTGCAATAATGAAGAATATTATTCAAAGCATCCAGAGCTTAAAATTCTCAATAATTCAGGACTCTGCTCTTTTCTAATTCTATATTGATTTCTCTGCTTTCTCTGTTAAAGAGATAAAAGGCCAGAGTGTATAATGAGAACAGTGTTTCATTGTGTTTGAAGGCGAGCTCTGTTCGCCTCCCACTAATTTCCTTTAGTTCAAATTGCTTAATTGGATTAAATTTGGCCTAAACGGTGTCATACTATTCTAAATGTGTCATCACATTCAAGATAGGCACAATTTTCTAAAGCTCTAAATTGTTCAGGTGTTGCCACAGTATTAGCAGTCCGTACCAGTAAAATGTCACAGTTCTTTCTTTCATTCAAATTATTAATGGGTTATGTACAGAAAAGTTATAGGCTATAAAACAAAACAAGCAAAGAGGGCTCCCTTTATAATAAATGAGGCTGATATCACTTCATGTCAGGCAAAGCACAAGTTCACTGAGTGAAAACTCCCATTATAATCAAAACAATCTGTCTATACTCAGAGGCAGCTGTTGCAATTCAGAGGCCTGTTTCAAAGAAACAGGTGGTGACGATTGAAATTGAGCTGATATTTGGGAAAACCGCACTCTTGCTCAGATGCTTATAACTAGATCCTTTATAAATATTACAAACAAGAACTCACACAGAGACTTTTTGCCGCATATCTTGAATTTTGGGGCCATTTTTATTTTGGTGGAATTTTTTATTCCAATCCCCGGTTAATTTCTGACTCTGGTGTGTGCAGAGCATGATGTTGGGGGGGGCTCTTTTTTGAGTGCAAGCGGAGGTTCCTTGTGTTGAAACATAGTGAAGGACATATACTGTACAATGAATCTCTTACGATTTTGTAGGATAATAGAAATTCTCAATGCTCTTCACAGAGTGCAAAAAACAAATATGCATGGGACTCAGGCCAGGACTGGCCATCGGGAGCGCCGGGAGAATGCCCGCTGCCCAGTTTTTTTTTTTTTATTATTTATATTATTTTATTTATTTTAATTATTGACTGCACCGTGTAAAGTGAGCATTGCGGGTATGACATTCTATATTGAAAAAATATGCCATCGATTAGTCATTGACGGACAGCGCGTATGCTGTGCTGCCGAGAAGCAGCTGCCGAAATGTAGCAATTAGGACCTGTCAGGGCTTCAAGTGGCAGGTCGAGTTTCATCTGTAGAGCTACAGTATTTTGGTCTTGTTAATTTTAGTTAATCTTAAAATGACATGTTTAAATGTAAAACGGACATAATGATATCATATTACGTAAAAGTCTGCCATTAATAAATATTTAGCAAAAAGATGTTACACAGTCGTATTATAGGAAGGAAGGATAGACACAGAGACTTTTTAGCCGCATATCTGAATTTTGGGGCCATTTTTATTTGGTGAATTTTTCATTCCAAGACCTGCCGGTTAATTTCGCCTCTGGTGTGTGCAGAGCATGATGTTGGGGGGGGCTCTTTTTTGAGTGCAAGCGGAGGTTCCTTGTGTTGAAACATAGTGAAGGACATATACTGTACAATGAATCTCTTACGATTTTGTAGGATAATAGAAATTCTCAATGCTCTTCACAGAGTGCAAAAAACAAATATGCATGGGACTCAGGCCAGGACTGGCCATCGGGAGCGCCGGGAGAATGCCCGCTGCCCAGTTTTTTTTTTTTTATTATTTATATCTATTATTATTATTTATATTATTGCCTGCCCCGTGTAATGTGTAGACATGGCCGAGTGTGCACATTTATAATAAAATATGCCATTCAGAAATTAGCAATTATCGACCTGTTCAGGGCTTCAAGTGCAGGTCAGTTTCATCTGTAAGCTACAGTATTTTTGTCTTTGTTAATTTAGTTAAGTATTAAATGACATGTTAAATGTAAAAGGACATCATTATATCATTATTACTGTAAAGTTGCATTAATAAATTTAGCAAAAAGATGTTCTACAGCGATTTTATAGTAAAGGAAGGAGCTAGAGCAGCACAACACCATAAAGAGTCTCAATGTCAATGAGTCATAAAATGCACTAACGTGGTTCAGTATTATTTTTCTATAAACGATTGTACTAATTTTGACATTTAGGCACTTTTAAGAAAATTTATTGCAAAATATTTGTATGAAATATAGGTTTGTTAATCTTGGGTATTAAATTGATTTTAAGATACAGTAAATAACAATAATAACACATTGTCCTAATGTATACATTGAATTTAACTCCAATAAATTTAGATCGTGTGCAAACAAATTACAATGAAGTCACTGTTTTGCTATGAGGTGGAGACAGTTCTGATCATAACAGTAGACCTGCTGGTAAAGAAGTGACCGGTACAAGAAAAACAGCCTCACAAAAAAAAATGTACACACAGAAACAGGAGGGAAAAAACAAGACATCAAAGAAAATGAAGAAACGTAAAAAAGGGAAGTGAAGTGAAGGTGCTGTTCTAGAGAGAACCTTTAATTATTTTGCATCGCCTAAGCCTAAGGATTTAGACATTTTTTTGTGATGGCCATACAAATAATAGGGTTCTCTGTGGTTTCAAAATGTGTTGTGGGTGTATGGCCTGGATGAGACTTCCCGGCCTGAAGTCGTGTCCCAGTCCAGACCTGATGGGACTGTTTGAAAGAAGGTACCTGTTGACCTGGTACTCTGTACTACTGGTACTGCATAAAGACTTTTTACTGTCACATGGGGTGAAATCTCAAAAATGTTGAGGGAGACGGATTGAACAATGAACACAAGGAGAAAAAAACAAAGATATGGAGCAAAAAAAGCACAGCCAACGAAAGCCCTTACAAGGAACACAGGTAACACTGTAGGCAAAAAACAGTATGTGAATGGAGTAGTATGACCAAATTTACAGTTTTTATTAAACAGTAGGCAAAAATTCCTATTTTCCTTAATATTCTGCAGTGCACATCCAGGGGACACTTTGCTATTCTATGAGGCCACAGGAGAGGATTTGGGAATGGCAGTGGAGCAGCACAACTGACTCTCTTAGGTCATATGACAATGACAACATGAAATATATAATACATCTGGATTAAATTCATACTACACACATTCATACAATAGAATGCGAAGTAATTATTTATTACTATTCAAAGGAAGTATTAAAGAAGGACACAGTCAAGGGCTTAAATACACAGAGGGTAACTGTGAAACAAGAAAGGGTGTGTCAGTACTATCAAGCAATAATGAGAAAAACCAAAAGGACTACAAAACAGAGACAGGAAACAGAAAATTCCAAAATGGCACACAAAACAGAAAAAATTTTAAAAATTTTAATTGAAGTATTGACTTGGACCCGAAGTAACAAGGTACTTTTAACAACACGTTTTTACAATGATTTGAATAGTTTGCATCACCATGGCACAGCAGGTCATAAATGCAACAGCAGACTAGTGAGCTGTACGAATGTGCTCCTTCGGGCAAATGAGGGAAGAACAGTTCCTTGAGGACTGAATTAGTCTTTCTGATCTCTTAATCAATTTTGAAAGTATAGAATAAGTAACAAAATTCTACTTTCATAGCCGAAGAAAATAAATCAGGTTGGTTGTGGGCAATTGGGTGTCAGTGAGAACGTTAATTTGCTTCTGAGTTTATCAGGTGCACACTTATTCCACATCTATGCTTTTGATCTGTGCTTCCACACAATATGCTCATAACACAAGCTGTGAGATGAATAATCTATAACTTCAGGAGACCTTAATGTGGCAGGTGATCTCGCTCAGCCTGGAGGATTTGTTCACAAGTAGAAATATGTGTGTGGAGGTCTGTTGCAAACCCATATAAATCATAACCTATGACAGTGTCAGAGCATTTGCATATATGTAATGGAATATTCAAATGTGCCAGAGCACTCGTAAATGGAGCAGGTGAGTGTGTAATGATGACACAAAGCCCTGTGAGGAACAGAAGTGATTAATGAGGGCTGAACGCAACTCACACCAACCTTGCACGCACAGGCCAGAAAAACTGGGTCAAACTCACAGTCACAGGTTAACGCTCAGCCAACCAGCGGAGCAGAGACTTCTGTGGTCTTTACGTTACACAAGTAAGTGACGATAATGGCATCAGTCGATGTCTACTCAGGGCATAAAAGAAGAAGAAAAAACAACTTTTGCTGTGAAAGTGAAAGTGACGTGACCAAGTATGGTTACCCAGTACTTTTGTTTTTTTAGGAATTAGGGCTCTGCATTTAACCCATCCAAAGTGAACACACACAACAGTGACCACACACACACCGTGAACACACACCCAAAGCAGCCATTTTTGCTGTGGTGCCCGGCGAGCAGTTGGGGGTTCGGTGCCTTGCTCAAGGGCACTCAGTCATGGTATTGAAGGTGGAAGAGAGCGCACGCAAGATATGTAAATCACTCCCCCACCTACAATCCTGCCGGAGGGCACTTAATGATCAAAAATACTGATCAAACAATCTTGCCCAAGACTCGGACTCGAACCATTAGGCCACGAACCACCCACCCCCCCACCCTCCCAAAAAAAAGTTACTCTGTGCAGGCGAGAGTAAAACATTACAAAAACAATAGGGAATTGTTTTGTCAATTAACCTAAAATGTATTTCATGTCATTCGAATAAATTGGTTTTACTTAAGTCAAAAAAATATTTACAAACCTGTTTTCACATGAGAGTAAAAAAATTGCGATGCTACTGGTTGATAAGATGTTTTTAGAAGAAAGAAGTATTTATGCTCACCAAGGCTGCATTTATTTGATCAAAGTTAGAGAAAAACAGCATTATTGTGAAATATTATTACCTATGTTCTATTTTAATATATGTAAGATGTCGGTGATGGTAAGCTGAGTTTTCAGCAGCCATTACTTACAGTCTTCAGTGTCACAATGAGCCTTCAGAACCCATTCCATTATGCTGTTTGTACTAAGAAACAATGAAGAGACATTTCTTGTAAGTTATCCATGTTTTAAAACGGTGTGTACTTAAAGGTTCATATGACGTTGACTTAAAATAGAAACATTATTTTGTGTATTTGTTTGTAAGCAATGGTTTATGCGGTTAAGGTTCACAAAACACATATTTTCCAAAATTAGGTTTCTCCTTTATGCCCGCCTTTTGAAAAGCATCGATTTTTTACAAAAGATCATTGGCCCTGAAAAGGAGGTCGTGCTCCTGATGGCAAACATACAGCTGTGTGTGATGGCTCCAGTCCGAAATACTTCAAGCTTGTGACGGAAATGTTACGCCGCTTACTATACTGTGATGCCGTGTCCCGGAGTGACCAGACAAAACCAATAAAACCCATTCTAAATGAGGCATTTGTTGCATCCAGTGGTGACATAATTATGGATTATAATTACTTATACTGTCTTTTTACGCGTTGCGTTACGTAAACATAAAGCCATGTCTGCATTTATGATCGGAGAAACAACAAAAATCGAGCGCTACTCTACACTGCTCAAAACTCGCGTTTGAATCTCAGTGGCAAATTCTTTAAATATTAAAAACTTACTTACAGGCTGTGAGTCAGAAGCGCCAGAATGTCCTTGCAAATTGGAATTGCCCCCACTTTATAGAAACAGACACCGTATTGTAGGCTACTCTCCCAGGAAACAAATGCGTTCCGTAAAATGCGATGCACACATCTGAATATTTTGGGTTGAACATGTTCTGGAACAGTGTTGTAAATACAACTTAACCACTGATTTCTAGTTGTGTCATCTTTTGGAAGGCCAAACAAAGTATTTCCACTTTCACAACGAAACCCCTCACACAGCGTCTCCACAACATGGCGGCGGCAGCAACAACAATAATACAGCGAGAATAAAAGTTACGCCTTCATTCTTTGCGTGAACATTTGGGTGGCGTTATGCAAATCTTCCCACATCGTGACATAGACATGTGGGGGCGTTTTAGAACGAGCCGTTTTAGGTAGGCGTTGTTGACTCTTAACTTTTATGAGAATATCTCTTTGGATTTGAGACTTTAGGCTTTTGCAACTTTACAGATCTTCTTGATGCACCAAGAGCTAGCACTTCAAAGAGAAAGGAAAAAAATTGCAATCGAATCATAGACCACTTTAATATTTTGACCCAACATGGAAAACTGAGATAAATTTTTTCAAGGAGCCTTTGATGGAAAATAGAATGTCCAAAAGAACAGCATTTATTTGAAATAGATATTCTTGGTAACATTATAAAGGTCTTTACTTTCACTTTTGATCAATTTAATGAATTACCTGTTGATTTCATTCATAAACAAAAAACTCACAATTGCGACTTTATTTCTCGTAATTTTCAATTTTGTATCTCACAGTATGACATATCGCACAATTACCATTTGATTATACGCTAAAGATGGGGGGAAAAGTATAGTAATATATACATTAATACATACGAACTGAAGAACATCTGAGCGGACCAATGATAAAGGGAGCAAGCCGAAGGAAGACAGAGATAACTGAATGACCATCATATTCATGTACCTTGGTATTTACATAGTACTTCAGAAAAGGTACTTCAAAGAATACCATGGTACAAAACGTGGTATTACCGTGGAACCATTCCTTAAAAAAAAATTTAAAAAACTTATTTCCAAAGTCAAGAGACGCTTTTGCTTACTTTCATTATGTGCAATTATCTTACAACATAAAACTGATTTTCCAAGTCACTGAATTAGAATATAACTTAAACTGCAATGAATATAATACATGAATAAATCTTCTCTATCTTTTGAGATTAAAAAAAAAGTTTATTGTATTGCGAAAACGTACTGTACCTTTCAAATCTTCAAACTATGCTTACATAAACTTAGCTCAAAAAAGCATTGCATCTACTTTTTTTTTTTTAGAGAAGTCATCAAATTTTGTATCCAGTAGGATTCATTTACAACACTACCAACTCATTAGGGGTCTCCGCCAAATGGTGACAGCTGTCATGAAACTCTGACAAAACATCTAAATGTCTTAAAATACAGCCTATAGTTACAAGCACACCTTGCTACATTTACAGATCTTGCACTTTTCAAACTTCTGGAAACAAAAACAAGAAATATTTATTTACATAATATCTACGCTACATTAAGAGCCAAAAAATGAAAAGGGCTTGGCTAAGCTGCTTATATGCTTTATTGGCTAGCTTGCTTAGACAGGAATTCATTTTTACCAAGACGGCAGGTCTCTGCAGAGCGGTTTAGTGGTTTTCCCTTTTAAAACTGTTGAGGATCTCCAGACAGCAATTTAGCGCTTTAGCTCTTATAGCCCCGCTGTCTGAGATATTACTGGAGTCAGTCGCTGGAGACACCAACATTAAAGCCCAGCTCTTCCAGAGAGTCTCATTGGCTGCCAGTGTACCAGCATGCAGATGAGGCCAGATGGCAGGAGGCCCCTGCTGAAGCCCTGTCAGGTGAGCACCAGAATTCTCAATGAGGGTGGAGAGGGATGAAACTGAGGGGGAGACAGGTACTGCTGCTGCCCAACTCAACCAACCTGACAGTTCCAAGAGAGAGAAAGAGAAAAAAACTCCTGCTGCCAAAGAGGATGTGCGGCCCTTGGACGATGCAATGTGTCTCCCTCTATTTCACCTCACGGCAGAATTAACAGGGCATGACTGGAGAAGGTGTGTGTCAGAGACCTCCCCACAGCCCTGTGAGCCGAGAATCCAGCTGTGATGAGTAAAGCTCGCCGAGGTGCCTCAACAGTTGACTTCACCTGCTTTTAAGCAAATGTAGCTAATGATAAAGCAGCAGATATTTCATAAAGGTCACCTATTGCATAGACAATTTCCTTTGCTTTTCTTCTGCAATATGACAAAGTAAAAAAAAAATGCATTTACAGCATTAATTCAAGTGTGCTTTGGTGTTCTGACAAAGACAAACTGCTTTAGAGTGATTCACATTGCCGTAATTTAAGTATTAACCAATATTTCAACTGAAATTGTATTGTGATTTAAAAAATTGTAGTTACATTTTGCATAACTTAAAAATGCAATTGAAATTTGTTACAATAATTTGATGAGATAAACTAATGGAAAAAATATGTTGACGTGACTTATTGATCATAAATTTTTTTACAGTGCCAGGTTTTCTTTCGTTTTTTACAGTACATTTAACAGGATATTTTTACAGTGCTGCATTAAAACTGTCAGTTTAACTGTTGCCATTCTTTTTAAAGGAGTGTAAATTCAGTGCCATTATTGTCATCAAATGGAATCACAAAAATAACGTCTTTTTCCAAATGGGTTTCGCAAACACATTACCTTATTGGTGATACATTATTTGGATAAACCAAATGTCCTAACTCAAATGCACACCATTCACTGCATCAATGTCACATTAGGTTGGGATAGAAGCAATTATTTTAACATTGGGGTGGGAAAAAAATACATCAGCATTAAATATCCATATCTGATGAAGAAGAAAAAAAAGGTATGAAAGTTATTAGGTATTTTGCTGAATTAAGGTAGATAATGTTTTCAATAATACAATGTTGAAGTGGATCGTTTATCCAAAAATGAAAGAAAAACAAATCACCATTTGCTTACCCTCATGTCATTGCAAACCTGAATGGAGACTATTTCCTTGTGGAACGATATCCCTTTTTCAGGTGGTTCTGAAACAGATTAAACATGACTAATGGATCTGACATATAGTAATACAAAGTTATCTGCTCTTAATGTACTTTTACCTCTGAACATGGAGTCTAGGGCACTGGATCATTATCCCTTGCTACTGATTTTGTCAGGGAATTTTCATTATCCAGGATTATTTAGACAGAGGTGACTGGCCTTTCATCCACCACCACTGCAATTAATCGAAAAGATTTCAAAAGGCAGCGAGGCAGATCCCTTGATATAGCCATCCACTCTGTCTTAGCCAGCTAAGAAACTCTGCAACAGAGACAATGATTTAGTGGCTGTTCTTAAAGGAAAGGTCATAGCTTTCTGTATCACTGCAATGGACCCCCCTGTAAATACCTCACAGCTTCAGCTCACACCAACCAAACTACCGTAACTCACAGAGTGCCTCATATTTCATTTTTCCCAAGCAAACAGGCTTGAGGGTGTGTATGTTTGTGTGTGTGTGTGTTTACACCTTTCTTCACAATTCAGCTCATAAATTGTAGATATTTGACAACAGGTACAGGTGTTTGTAATGAACAGAATAATGTGCATTTTGGAAAAGTCATTATTCTTGTTTATTATTTGTCAACATTCAAAAATAATGAAATATAAAAAAAAATCTTGCATAAATCATAAAAGACACACTCAACCATTTCATTCAGCCATTAAAGCAGAACACTAATATGTAAAATATCAACAACAACAGCAATAATTAAATAACAATAAATAAAATGAATCAATAAATAAATGATTAAATAATAATAACAAAGATAATAACAGTAACAATAACATTATTATTATTATCATTATTTTTTATATTTAGTGTTGCTATTACATGTCTTAATAATAATAGTAATAATAATGCAGACTTAGACATGTAAAAAAATCTTTAATATTTGTCCGATTCCTTGGTCCAAGGTTCCCTGTCACACTAGATCAGTAGACATATAGAGCACTTTCTTCTCTACAATATGACTGATGACAGCTATGCCTCTTTAAAGCAAATGGAAATTGCCTACAGGATATTTCGTATAGTTACTGATATTCATATTTTAGGCTCTTTGAGATCTCTTGTAGGTAAAGACATCGCTGACATCAGAGGTGTGTGTAGTCCACTATTCAGACCTCTTATACATTTTCAAGTACCCAAGACATTTTCTATCTTGGTGTAAGTTAGAATCGATTAGCGTTTCTGGAGTGCCTACAAAAATAGAATGACATATGCTGGGTTACTTGACAGGTACAGGGAAAAGAAAAAGGCTCTGAGGAGCACAGAAAATCGTATTGTCCCGTATGAGTGACAAGTGATGTGGTGCTCCATCAAGTACTACACTGTTTGCATTTCATTCATGTGAAGGACAGAGGTAGATAATGGATCCATACAACTGGCTGATATTAAAAGTAGTGTATTTAATTATAGATTTGTTCGTAATAATTTTGAAATGTGCAGCTCTTTAAATGTTAAAATCTTTAGAATTTAACTGCACCCGAGCAATACAAAAGAGTAAAAGAATAAAATATTCAAAATAATTTGAGATTAATTCATAATGATAATGACATTGACATATTCTGAAATATTACTTAATTTGATCATGAAGGTCTTAGGTATAATATGCGTAAAAAGAAACGAACAAATCCTCAGATATGTTCTGAGAAAACATGTGGTTTCAGAGTTTTTCTTGCAACACAAGGCTTCAGAGAGCACTTATTCTAGAAATGATCAATAGAGCGAATTGAGCAATTAAGGTCGTTCATGGTGGGGAACATCCGTTCTCATGAAATACCTCTGCTTTAATCAATGACTCACAATTATAACAACACAGATTCTTGGAAAAAGAAGAGGTACAGAATGTAAAAAATGCCTTTAAAAACCAACATAACATTTACATTTATTAATTTAACACACTTTTATTCAAAATGGCACAAGCAATTCATCCTAACTGAGACAGAAGTGCTGCAATTCAACATGCTTTAATTCACACATATTCAAAGACACAAATGCAAAAGCTAAAATTGTGTGCAACATATGCTTACATTTATCTTGCACAGTTATTTGGAATATTTATATCAATGTTCACATTGATGGATTTCGATATATTATGCAAGAATGCTTGCATCCTTCTGCCTGCAGTGAGCTGATAGCCCCTCAACAAGAGCTGTCCGAAGATTGCAAAACTGGCTTTAAAATATGCCTGAATGCTGTATGAACTCAACATTATCTGAGGCCTCATTGCATGCTCTACTTCACAGACTCTGAAAGCTCCCAGTCAATCAATGTTCTTCCTCTAAACAGCCTTCAAAGGACAGCTTTCTGAGGGACATTTTAAAGTTTTCAAAGAAGAGCAAATGTGTAGGAAAGAGGTTATAAACATGTCTGTCCATTGGGTTTGCTGTGAGTTTAAAGAATTTCATACAAATTTCATACTTCTAACATCACTCTAATGGCTTCTATACTGAAATAAATCCTAAAACATATTACAGTATATTATATTAAAAAAAAACAGTTAAGAGTTTCAGAAAAATTGTCTCATAAATGCTGATCCTAAAACTGTCTGTATTAATTGGACAAATACTTTTTTATGTTGCTCGAAAGAAGGGAATAAACCTAAAATGTGGTTTGATGTAAATTCACTAAGCCACAGAAATCTCAACATCTTTACCTGTTAAGTTAAATTTTTTTAAAGAAAAAACACTATTTATTCATTAACGGGGGACTTGTTCAGAGCCAACTCAAATAAAATGCAGTTTAAGCATAAAAACTTCAATGTGCTTGAACAGATCGATCAACTGCAGGGGAACCTTGAAAAAAACAATCAACATAAAACTGTTGTTTTATGAATTCTGCTCAATGGGAATTGCTCACAAACAGTGTACAAGATGAGAAAGCCACGAAACTGACAGCAATGAACAACTAGCAGTTTACATCTCTTTTATTTTCTTACCACTTCAGTTTTCACTATCACAGAGCACAAAATAACTCTGTCCAGAGAGCACACAATAAGATTATGAATCTTATGGGGAAAATGTGCCAGCATGTGCTGTGCCACACAATGAAACTGATATAGTCTCCACCAACACATTATCCAAGCCAATACAAAGTCTCTTTTGGCAAACACAATGCACAAAATGGCTTAATTCATGCAAAGTAACATTAAGCGTGATGTACAGTAAGCAGCATACAAATCTGAATTATTGTTAACATCTATAGTCAATTGGCACGAAATTTGTGTGATTGGACAGTGCGTCCCCCTACAAAATCTCCATAACATCTCACACTGCAGTGGGAAAGGTCCAGTTAAGTCCACATAGCCGAGCATTTATACCATGACGCAACAGTGTAAGGTCACTTTTTACCTTAGGTGTTAGGAAAATGTCCAAGATATTCTGAATGAAAACTAAAATTACTCTGAAAAGGCTTCCAGCTTCTGACATTCTAGATCTAAAATAAACCTAAATGAAAAACCAGTGCCTAGTTTTGCCCAAAAAAAAAAAAAAAAAACTTAGTAGAATGTAAGATATTAATAATGATTTTCCTAACTTAAGGGGTTTGTTGCAACCATTGTCAAGACACTACTTGGGCATCCAAATAGCTCACCACATTGGGTTTGAACATAATCACAGCAGAACATCTATTTAAAAACTCACCATAGGGACCGGTGATCCAATCAGCAGTGTTCTGCCCTTTAAGATCCCTATCAGATAAAGCGTACAGGCAGACTCTCAGAAATCCAGACAGGCTAGCTCCTAAATCAAGCTTTATCTCAGTAAAAATATTCTCACCTCTCTGATTGTTGGAAATCATTAGTATCATCTCACGGAGCTTACAAGTGAACAGAGACACATATGTGCAGAATTCAAATAACCACTATATGATTATGCTAGCCGAATATAGCAGAAATACAGACACAAAGTCAAAAGTATTACCGCAATCCAAAGCTGGAAAGGTCAAAACCACGAGAGTGCTATATTCCACCTTTCATATAATCAGACACCTAGCAGAGCTCTAAGAATATTCTCAAATTCCAGTGTATGAAACTACAGTGTGATTGTGACTAAATCATATTCCAAAAATAACTAAATTTTGACTTAACTAGGCAGCTTTTAATATGCATCCCTCTCGTTTGTATTTTTGGTGCGTTCTTGTGATCATTTTTTCCTTTCGATTCAAGTCCACGTCTGTCTACGTTTGGTCTGATCTCTTGTTTTGAGATCTTTTCATGTGAATTTTAAAACTTAAAATGGATTGCTTTGGGAACTGGAAGATGCGAACGATTACAGTCTTCAAAAGAGTAATCTTTCGATTACTTAAACAGCTCTCTACAATGCCAACTGAGGTTCAAGCTACTCATGGGAAGGTCGTCAAAGAAACTCATTTTTTCAAAAGTTGTTTTCCAAGCCAACGATAATTTTTGCTTGTACCATTTCCAATGCAGACTATTTGGGGGCTTTTGGTTTTCACAACACAACAATTATCTTGAAACAGGCATTGCCATAGCAACCGTGACAGTTCCGGAGCAATACTGTGAGAGGTGGTTTGTTTTCAGGGGGTTGGGACAAGGTTGAGGGTCGTTGACATGGGCACAGGTCTTATATGGTAAATGTCATGGGCAGTAGCTGCACTAATAAGGGTTAGATATAGAATGGACCCTTCAAGCTTTTCTAGGAAGGGTATTGATTTTGCTGTTTGCAGCTGATGGGCAAGTTGTGGATCAGCAGCAGGAGACAATGGCAGGCTGGAGCTCTAATGAGAGCAGGGCATACACAGGAAGTGATGAGATAGAATGGTGGCTGGCAGGGTGCGTATGATACCATATCTGATCCATGTCTGCTCTGCTCTTTTAATAGTGGGTTGAATAATGATTTGGGAAGACGGTTGGCAATTAAGAGAAGATAAAAAGAATAGAGGGGGAGGGAACACAGGATGCTTCCGATAGCTGTTGCTTGCGATCAATGTCTTGCTGAGATGTCTGTTCCATATCACTGGGTTGGCAGTGTTTGAGCATCTAAATACAGGGCTGTTGAGGCTTATTAGGACCATCTAACCAATAAGTCACAAGGGTTCATAGCAGTAAAAAGATAGTAGTCAAAAATAACTAAATAAAATAACGAATTTGGAATTTGGAAAAATTTTAGATGGATGGACATTTTGCACCTCAAAAGTTTTCATTATAGGTATTAGTCATATATTAACGTCTAATATCATATACATGTAGGTGGTGTGTGTGTGGGTGGTTTTAAGAACAGGGTAATTCTTGTCACTAAAAACAAATTAAAAAAAAATTACTAAATAAAATCAGCTTGTTTATCATAGTCAAGGCAAGTCCGAGTCACCTTATGTTATAGCTCTTGAAAATGACAGAGGTGTCAAAGCAGCTTTACAGTATCAAAATAGGAAAATAGTGTGTCAATGCAAAAGGACAATTGTAAACACTCAATTTTAGTTAAAGGAACATAACTTAATCGTGAGGTCATGTCAGCGCAATTCAGTTTAAATAAGTAGCGTGCAATCAAGTCGACATACTCGGCTGGAAATGGAAGTGGCCCCAAGAAGGAAGGCCAGAGGCGACAGTGGCATGGAACAATAACTATCAGGATAAATGGCGGGAAAAGAGAAAAAAACCGGGGAGAAACCAGGCTCAGTTGGGGGGGCAGTTCTCCTCCGGCCAGACGAACTAGCAGGTTGATCCATGCTGCAGCAAAGTTAGATTGTGCAGAGGGCTCATCTGGTTCCGTGGTCTTGTCCCGATGGCCGTCTAAGAGACAAGGTCTTCACTGGGGATCATCTAGTTGTCCTGGTCTCCGCTGAAATTCAGGGCTGTAGAGGTCGTCTCAGGTGCTTGGATTGGATACACCCACTGGAGGATACGGACCGGGATCTGGTGGCTATGGGGACCTCGGGAACAGAAAAGAAAACGATAATATTAGCACAGATGGCCATTCTTTTATGATGTAACAAAGTACATCGGTGTTATTGGGAAGTATTCCCAGATTGGTTGACTAAAAAGCTGCTAATCTTTTAAAGGGGTCAATGATGCGCTTATTCGATTTCTCTTTGGAGTGTTACAAGGTCCTGGTGCATAAAGAAGATCTGTAAAGTGCAAAGACTAAAGTCTCAAAGCCAAAAAGATATTCTTTATAAAAGTTAAGAGTAACCAAGCTCCTTAAATGGTCGTTCTATCACGGCCCCACTGTATACGTCCGATGTGGGATGATTGCATAATGCCGTCCCAAATGTTAACGCAAGAAAAGAAGGCGTAACTTGTATCTCACGAGTATTGTGCTGCCCGCCCTTTCGGAAGGACACTGTGTGTTCATTGTGAAGCAAAATTACTGTTGGGGCTTCCAAACAGGGGCGGCTGTTTCCGTGTGGCAGAGATGGCAGTTGCCATACAGCCCAGGTCAGGTTTGCCGTGAAAATTATCCAAACCCACATCTCGATTATAATCGTTCTATTACATCATACAAACGAGTGTTATACAAATATTTAACCCAATGCGAAATATTACAAAGGATAGGTCAGTAAAACTTCATAATGCTACTGGATACCCTCAAGCTCAGCAAACTCGTACTTACCCCGCCCATTCAGATGGTGCAGCGCACGCCGGGAGGGCAGATCTCTGCTTTTTCGCCAGGCAAGGGAAATAAATAACTGAGTTTGAATAGTATATAAAGCGGTTTTCTTCAAAAAAAACAACTATGTCGGAAAAGGCTAATGTTTTGTGGTTGGAAGATCAGAAAAGAGGTATGCGTTCTAGCCAACAGGCCGACTTTTGAGGCATCACGTTTTAAAATATCCCGTGCATCAAGAGATAAGGTTTTATCATGAAAATTTTGTGGCAAGTGTAGGCCATAAACAACAAGCGAAAAAAACTAACAGAGCGCCATATAGTACAATAATGTAACGTTTATATACTACAGAAAGCGTTATAAGCGCAGATGCACGTGCCTCAGAGCGGGTTATATTGACAGACAAAACACAGATCTCTTCATTCGCCGGCCAAAAACCTTGTTAGCTCCATTTGAGCTTGTTTATCATATAGCCCGTTAAGTGCAAGTGTCTTATACAATACCAACACTGACGACGCAGTGTCATTTAATTATTGACTTTTTTTTTTAGCTTTCTTTCTTGTTCCCCCCTGTAGCCCCCCACAGACTGTAAGTAAGTTTTTTTATATATAAAGAATTTGCCAATGACGATTAAAACGCGAGTTTTGAGCAGTGTAGAGAAGCACTTGTTGTTTGTCATTTCTCTGATCACAAATGAAGACATGGTTTTATGTTACGCTCCGGAGGGCAACGCGGGTTAAAGAGACAAGTATATTAAGTATAAGTCTTATATTCCGTTAAGTGAGGCCCCCCTGGATGCAACAATGCCTCGTTTAAATGGGGTGTTAAGGTTTTTCCGTCGCTCCCGGCCGGGACAAGGCATCGCAGTAGGGTAGGTGGGGTCAACATTTCCGTCACACGCTTGAGGTATTCGGCCAATCACAACGCTGGATAGCTGGCCAATCAGAGCACAACTCTCTTTTCAGACCGATGAGCTTTGTAAAAATCGAAGCGTTTCAAAAAGACGGGGCATAGAGAAGAAACAACAATGTACAGTATGTGTAAAATAATGTTTTTTAACCTTAAACCACAAACACACATTACACCAAATACACAAAATAGTTTTTAGAACATAAGAGACCCCTTACGTTTTGAGTAATAGGACATGTGTAAGTGTGTTACTGTGGAAACCAGGTCAAAGAGAGGGTCTTTAATCTAGATTAAACTGACAGTGGGTCTGCCTCCGAACGGTTAGGTAGAGTATCAGAGTTGGGTGCTAAAAAGGGAAAGGATCTTGCCGCGCAGTTGATTGATTATTCTAGGTTATATCAAATTTGCCAGAATATGAGAGGCAGAGGCCGTGGGAGATAATACGATAGAGCTTGGCGTCAAGTACTGAGGTGCGAAACTCAGGGTTTACATACTTAGCGGATTTTTTTAAAATTATCGAGTTAATTAGGAGCAAGGCCGTGTGGACTGCCATCATATTAACTATATATTTGAAAATAACATAATATACATAACTGACATAAAATAAATATAAAAAACTTAATTTCAGCTAACAGAGTCCTGTGTATTAAATAACTAAAACTGAAACTAAAAAAACTAAAAACTACAGACAGATATTTAAAACATAGACCAAAATTTGTATAACTTAACTCAATGAAAAGAAAAATATAAAAAATGAAAAAGGATTCATATAAAAATAAACTCTCAATAGTATCTCAAGCTACTAAAAAAACAGCGTTAATACAATCTTCTGAATGCTATAAATATATTCTTATAAGGTCTCTTTTTTCTGCGAGTATCCACGGAGAAATAGGACAGACCTGCAGGATCAATTTGACAAGGTGGTCAAACTGTTGTAATCAAA
This sequence comes from Sinocyclocheilus anophthalmus, assembly GCA_018155175.1. Lineage (NCBI taxonomy): Eukaryota > Metazoa > Chordata > Actinopteri > Cypriniformes > Cyprinidae > Sinocyclocheilus > Sinocyclocheilus anophthalmus. Next base: position 10,193 of record JADLZN010001380.1, on the reverse strand, counting down.
AATTTTGCTTGTGAATATGCGTTTATCATCAGTCTCCCGAGACTGGCACTCCACTGCCTGTGATTTGAATGTCAGATATATTATGTATGTTATGTGTCTGTGTGAACAGGCATTGAGCGGGCACAGTAAAAACCAGAGCTAGGGATCAGCTCAGCTTGTCAGTGGGAGTAATTGCTCATATGCCGATCTCCGATCACTAACCCATTAACATTATAAGTGAAACCATACTATGCATATTTCTTTTGGGGTCTAGTCACACTTGCTGGGGGTCAATCATGTGGTTCCTATATTCAAAATGATGGTTAAGAACATTTTTAAAGAAGTCCTCTTTAAAAATACATCATTCAGAAACAATGAAGGTTATCAACAGGGGGGTTTCCAAAGTGCAAGGGAATCGACATTTCGGCTTATGAAAAAGGGAAAGAAGAGAAGCACAGAGAAGCTCAATTTTGAAACAGGAAACATGAGGCTACAAGAAAGGATGAAAACATAAAATGTTCATCAAAGTGCCACTTAAGCCGTTTCACACAAGGCCGCAACTATAAAGATTTAATAATCGTTCTAAAAAAGTGATGTCGCTGGAATTACTTTCAGAACAATTTTTTCCAGCTGATTAACTATAAAAAGCTGACAGCTAATATCAGCATCCACTCGATTTTAAAGAGTAAGTATTTAAATGGCTCCACCACAAATATATGATATTAGAGTTATATTATGTGTGTACTCGTTAATTATACCAAATTGTACACTCCTGGTGTGGACGCTAAGTTAGATTTAGGCTATAGTTAGCGTCTTGGTGAAACTCTAGACTGGCGTCGAAGATACATTGCTGGTTTACTGATTAACACAGTATATTTCATAGACAACAGAATTATGAATCTAAGACATCAATCCACTGTAGTAATGTGAATGGACTTATCATGAAAATAACTATTAATGATAATGTTCAGATGCACATACTACAGGGGAAAATGTATGTAATAATATTATAAATATGTATATTTAAATAAGTCAGTAAGAATTTCTATAGGTTCGCGCTGCAACACAAAAGAAGATATTAAAGAAAGGAAACAGTGACGGAGCCATTGAATTCATAGTATTTTTCAGCAGGAAGTTCAATGGCACCGCAACTATTATGGTTATCGAAACAGTCTTCAAATATCTCTTTTGGGTTTTGCAGACAAAGAATATTCATAAAGAGGTTTGGAAACAAATGAGATGAGGTAAATAATGACAGAATTTTCATTTTGGGGTGAACTATCCCCTTTAACGCTGAAAAAAAATTGGAAGATTCCATTAACATTAGCAGTCAGCATGGCTTGCTTCTAAAAGGTGTTTGTGCTGACGCAAAAGGGAGAAAAACGCAAGTAATCTTCTGTTTCTGAAATATTAAACATTGAAAAGTTGTAAAACACCAATGTACTGTAGATTATTAGCATACTTGCTGGTAGAAAAGTCCTGCTAAGACATTAAAATAGCAGCAGTGCTAAGACTATTTTGTCTCTCGGGTAAAGCAGGGAGTTTTGTCCAGATAAAAACTGTCTGTATTAACAACATTTTGAAAGTAGGTTCAAATTACAACAGAATCAATTTCCATTCCATGGGGTCCCAAAAACATTTAAATGTTTAGAACAGTAGACGCATAAACACATTTAACTCTAAATAAGATAAAGATGAATTCATATCAAATAATTTGGCAGAACTGTGATAAATTTTATGCGCAATGAATCTAATTTATTAATTCATAGAGAGGTGGATGCCTCTTAAGGTGGCGGCCTGGGATATCAGGTAAGCCTCTGCTCTAGTTAGAATAATGAAATGAAAGTTATGGCAAGAGAGGTCAAGGCAATTTTATATAGATAACTAAATATTCATCAGTTTGACCCTAAAACCATGCAATGATTAATTGCATCCCTGATGTGATCAGAATTTAAATACAGTTTCAAAACCATGAACTCACTGAGCTGAGACATCCAAAATTAGTAATTTGTGCTTAATGCATGAAATATGCAGTGTGTGGCACAGCTTTGAGTCGACCGGGTCATTCTGCTCCTGATAGCACTGTTTTTTCTAACAGGATGTCCTTACAGAGAGGTTGTATGATTTTTGTTATATGTGTCTTTTGTTCTATAACCAAATTTGCAAAAAAAATGTACAAAGCTGTAAAATGTAGGCCTCATGTTGTGTCAAAGCAGCTTTAAAGCGAAAATGCATAAATAGAGCAGTTTTACAAAACTATACACATAACTTACAGGCAAGCTAAGCACTCATTATACTTTAGAATGAATGCTTATAATAGGTTTGAATGACATGAGGGTGAGTAAATGATGAAAGAATAATCATTTTCTGTGAAATGTCCCTTTAAGTATTCTACCCAACTTCTGTTCCAAACCAGTATTATATGAACATTTGTTCTGAGTCTGACCCAGTTTTCTGGCCTGTGTGGTGTGCAAGATTGGTGTGGGTTGTCTTCAGTCCTCATTAATCACTTCTGGTTCTCTTAGGGCTTTGTGTCATCATCACACACTCACCTGCTCCCTCCATCCACATTTCAATATGCCATCGCTTGCATGCAAATTTCTGCCCGGTAAAATGATTAATATTGTTCAATATGGACCTGTGCACATTGAGTAATAGTTCAGAGTAGAAATGCAAATAGATCGAAATAATCAACCCAAGACCATCAACGATGAGTTTGTCTTCATCGGACCGAGTGGAGAAGTTTAGATTAACATCACTGACCCACCAAGAATCTCTCGCAGGGAAGGGTTTCCGTCAGAATGAGAGTCCCAAAGCTGATAAAAACATACATAATTAAAACAAACAATCAATAACTCTCTGCGTGGTGTTGAATCAAAGGAAATCCTTTATAATTCATGTTTTACTTAGCGGTAACTACTATGGATAAAATAGGGTTCGTCTATCCATAATATGCTTTCTCCTTGCAAAAGCTGTCTCGTAAATCAGGGAGGAAAAATAGCCCAGCTCAAGCACCTACAAGTTGCAACAGTCTAAAAAGTGTAAACAAGGACAACAGGGGGGACTTTTTAAATGGAGGAAGCGATTATGGACTAAAGAATTATTATTGAATTAAGCTGGTTAAGTTAAAAAATGCCTAATGATGGGATTGTTCTTATAACCACACAGCGTCATTCACAGACGAATGATGGAACTGAGGATTGTGTGGATTACTTTGCTTATGTGATGTGTTATCAGCTGATTGAACTATCATTTGCGGCACCATTCATAAGAGGATCCATGGTGAGCAAGTGAGCATGCTAAACTTTTACCAAAATATGTTTGGATGAAGAAAACCATTCTAAATCGTGGAGGATGGAGTACATTCAGCCAAATTTCATTGGTGGTGAAAGCTCCTTTAAAGTGTGGTTATTCCAAACATAGTTAGTGAACAGTACATAACTCAAATACACAACATTTCCAAATTGAACGCTGGAAATTACATTCATACATCATTATGACAAACTCTGAATATTCATCATAATGAATAAGGATGTGAAGTATCCATACACCCGTTTGAAAAACAGGTGAAAAGAGCGGCATTTTCCCCACAGCTTCTAACTGCCAGCAGCCAAAAGTGATTTATTTCTTACATGCTTGCTAGTTGAAAACTCCAGTGTTTCTTTTTCTTAGCTTTCCAAATCAATTAGTAGATCAAAAGACTAATTCAGTCCTTGAGGAGCTGTGCTTAGACAGATATTCCCTAGGAGCCTATAGAGTAACTCATCCATAAAACATTGAAGTCAGTTGTGACATTCACATCTCCGCTTTTAAACACTGGCTAGCCTACGCTAACCATTCTGATCACGTTGCTGCAAGTCAGCCCTCTTAGTGTTTGCTTTTGAGGTAATTAAACTGCATTTGATGGATAACCTTGTTAAAGAGAGAAGTTTAGGTAATGATAATCCAATTAGATGTTTTTATCTACTGGAACTAATACAAATATAGTCTAAATTGCAGCACAAGCTGCTGATGTTGATAAACCAAGAGAACAAAGCACGTTACATTTTTGGACAAGATTTCATAAGTTTACCAACATGTTAGTAACTGTCTTTAGAAGAAGAAATAATACATGTAAAAAAAGAAGCCATGATTTCTCTACTGACAAGAATTTGACTGAAAACAAGCGAGGATTGACTATTTCAACAAGCTATAATGCCATACAGACAATTTGTTGTTATAATGATGAGCTCCAAGGCTCTGTGTAACAACTTAAGAACAATTGGATGGCATCTGTTGTTATGGAGGAGGTTTATCTCAGAGGCTAGAGAAATCTCTCAGAGACAGTGTGATTTCCAATTATGTTTCGTTGTTTAGCACCACCGAGGTGCAAACTCTTTTCAACACCCTTAGACAGACTGCCCTCATGGGGAGAAAAAGGCATTAAAAATGACTCCGCTATTTTTGAAAAATATTTATCTGTCTGAGAAGTTTCTGAATTATTCCCCAAAAACAGCAAAGTTTCTTATTCCATACTGTCAAGTGTGACCATTCCTTTTTTCAGTACAGTGCAGTTTTTTTTTTCTAATGCACAGTGCTCACATGTGTTTTCAATATACTTGTTTCTTGCCTTGATATTAAAATAAATGTAATAAATCTAATTCAGACTTGGATAGCATTTCCAAAACTTTGAATGCAAATGAACTCAAATGCCTTACAATTAGAAATGTCAAAGTATCATTCTGAATATATTTTTTGTCAAATGTAATGTGTAGCATTAAAAGGAAGCACAAGGAAGAAGACTGGTCATGCTGAGATTTCAACAATAATTCCCAAAACAACACACAACACACACACTCAATCTGCACAAGCTCCGCTCTTCACAACAAAGGTAAAACCCAAACAGCACAACATACATTCTTCTACATCCTTTTCTCATCTTAATCAAAAATAGCACTTAATTTCAATTAGGGTGACCATACATCCTCATTCTCCACATTTCTAAATTTCCTAAAATGTCCAGCTTTTGGCTTTGTTTTCATACTTTTTTAGGGTAATGACTGAAAAGTTGTTTGACCAATAGCATGCAAGCACTGTACATAATCGAGCAATTGTGGTACACGAGAAGGTGGGTGTGACGAGTGGGGGCGGGGCCTCGCTCTGTTCCCACGGCTCTCGGCCCCACCCCACTCGTCACAGTGGATCTACAGAGTAGGTCAAAACAGCAAAGGACAGAAAACATATCATGTATGAGGGCTATAGAGCGCATGTCAATAATAAACCAAAGCCTAATTCCGGATGTTTTAGGGAATTCAAAAATCCTGGCCAGGACATATCTGGGAAAAAGAGGACATATGGTCACCCTAATTTATAATCTAGCTTGTGAACTGGACATTCCTGCTGGTTTCAACAATAATATATTAACACCAATGGGAATTCTTTTTATTCATGATTATTCATTAAATGCACTGCACTGAAAGAAAAAGTTGCAACTGAATGTAGTGCAGTTGCTAGTGACACATACAGTGACTTATGGCTTAAAACAACTGAGAACACAAAATAACTCATTCTCTGAGTAGTTTCAACACAAAATCTTATTTTGCTCTCTGTTAAGTTGTTCACAGCAGATGTCCAGTAAAGATATTGGCTAGATGATTTGTTGATGAGTTGATTTGATTTTTCTGTATCCCTGCGCTGTGAGATATCTGGCAGGTAAGACCTAATCACTACTCTTCAGGGCAACTAAAGCATGGAGAAAAGTATTATAAATGCAAATTCCCATAAAGAGCCTTGAATCTATGTTGAAAGGTCCTCTCCAGGAGATCATTACAGCCTGCTTTGATTACGTTCAAAAGACAAGATTGCAATAAAACTCATAAATAATGCAAAGCAACAAAAACACCCATAAAGGTTTTTTTTTTTTACTAGACTAGGGGGAGTCAAGGACGCTCATTCCAGATGTTCGGACTGTGACAGTATTACCTATTTGTTGCTTTCTTTTCCAGACTTTGGGGTACAAAGACACTTCTTGACACTTATATCAAGTCATAACACGTTTTTTCTGAAGTGTGTTGACAGCCATTGGGATCAAAACTGGGTTTATTACACTAAAACAAATGTTTATTAGCTTTCGTTATTTATTACTTAATTATCAGATATCATAGGGCGTCAGCGTTTAAGTGAGAACCTGGTTTTCTAGCATTAAGAATTAAAAACTCCTAGTTAACAGATATTTTGAATACAAATTTTGATTCTGCGATGAGCTATTGAAAGTCAGTGAAAAATACCTTAAAGTAACCCTGAATAGCTACGATCACAATATACACCTGTGGCTCGACATGCCAATAGTATTAAAATAATGTTTCCGGACAGCATATGTGCATAAAGTAATTACAAGAAATTATGTGACCGGTTGCAGGAAAAATAGGGGCCATTAGGCAAATACAATGGAAGATAAAAAATAGTACAGAGGCCCACAAACGCCAACTTCCCCGGTAAAAATGTGCCATGACATAAAGGAACCACGTACTGGATCGACCGGTGCTTACATTGCAAAAAAATGCAAGAACAGCCGAATGGCTGTCTTGAGAACGTTTTTAAAAGTTGAGATTTTCTTTTAATCTGTGGAGAAGCAGAAAGAAGTATTCATGACGTCATGTATGGTCAAGATATCTCTCTGTATGGCTTAAAGGTTGCAGGCTTGCCTCAGGGCTTGGTAGACACCTCCAATCTAAAACCGCACTCTCAAATAACAGGGGAAAACACCAATGTTATGGAAAATGTCTGTTAAGGAGACGTCTCTCATGCAAGTATGAAGTACAAAATGAAAGGAAAGAAGTAACTATGATTGGAAGAAATCAGGGGAAAAAAAAGTAGGTTCAGGAATAAGTTTCAAAAGGCACAATCTGGTACGATTTCAGAATAAATACCAAAAACCACTTCACATTGTATATATGTCACGCATTGTGCACTTAAATATCCAAAAGTGCCACAGGATTGTAAATCAAGAGAATTACCCATTTTAATAACGGTCTCGTCCCGGTTCATTGTCGCCTATCAATTATGTAATATCCACGCTATCGGTTTCTGCTTGTAGAAACTATGGCAACACACATGGACAAAAATGCTGCTCCAGTTAAACTAAATCCATTACGGCAGTCGCGAATAAAATAAAAATGAAATGAAAAGTGTTGATTGCAGCATTAGAATGAGATGCTTCAATGTTGCACTGCGTTTTGACAGTGTGGGTTAAACCAGCAGTTCACAACGTAGGGTGGCAAGCAACATAATGACATCATATAATTAAAAAAGACGCCTGATGAAAAACTTGACAAATTTCTGGACTTTATAAGGAAACAGCCAAGTGTACAAAACTACATAAATGTAATAATAGATCAATTAAATGTTTTTATTTTATTTTATTTATTTATTAACGATTACTAGTATATGTACGGGCTTTACGTTTTTAGTTCAATGTTGTAATTAGCAATTCGTGTAATTTTATCTTTGAAGAAGATTTGTTATGTGACAGCATTAATGTAAGTTTCTTAAGGGTCAAGATCAAGTTCTGCATCTCCTGCGCTCCATCAAGCCTCTCCCATAATAGCTGTCAGCACTCAAATTAAAGCACGTCTCAGACGTACACCGTATGGTGTAAGACACTAATACAATTAAAGTAGTATTTTCACGAATAAACTTGACAAGCGGGTAAAATGGGTCGGGTCGATAGTATTATACAAAAAAAAAAAAAATATAAATTATTTAAAATTTCATTTTTTAATAATATTTTAAATCCTGTCCGGATTAGAGGGTTACTCTTGTAAACGATACCCCATGCTGGGATGATTTTAAAATAGGCAGTCCACGTTAAAAAGATCAATCTAATCCGTTTACATTAACTAAAAACCTGCTCACGAGCCGGTTTAAATGACAGACCTGTTTGCCTATGACAGCAAGCCAGGAGGAGCTTCGAGAGACCAAATAACCAATAGATCATGCAATCGTCAAGACAATCAAATCCAGCAACGCGTTAGCGACGTACGAAGACACGGGCACCAGGCCGCGGTATAGGGAGGCAAAACAAAAATAAAACATAAATTTGACCCTGCCAGATATGCATCCCTAGTATTGGTAGATAGGAGTAGGTGTGAGGGGAGGGGTTAGTGATGGGGGTGATAAAGCCGAAGTTCACACTAACACTTGAGCATACGAAAATCGTCGTGTTGATAGCTGCAACGGCCGTGATAGGACGTAATGCGAGCAGCATCTCTTAAAAACCTTAAATTACAAACAGAAACAATAATACAACACTAAAATGTTACAAACCAACAATATACTCACTTCCCGCAGGCGCAGTTTAAACGTATGTGCATTTTAATCAATAGGAGGTCATGTGGACGATCGATCTTCCGTTCGGTCACACAATGGTAGTACTGAGCGAATCTACAAGCGCCAGAGGTCACCCAAGATTGGAATTTTGGAAGCAGAAAATGCGGAACTTTTTTCGCGGGGTCTGGCCGTTGGTCTGACACCATTCGTGTGATCCGTGCTAATCTGGCAGGGGTCCCAGATTCGGACAACCTAAGATCCATTCCATTTTAAAAATGGGTGTGGGGAGGACTGTGGTAATACATCCCATACTAGGATGGTGACCATACTAGGAATTATTTCTTGCATTACCACTCCTTCGGCACACACCCACAGCACGTGAACACTACAAACGGAGACAAGTCGGGCAGCCATTTATGCGGCGGCGGCGAGGGAGCAGTTAGGCGGTCGGTGCCGTGCTCAAGGGCACCCAGGTGGATGAGGTGGAAGAGAGCGCGTACATTCACTCCCCCACCATACAACCCTTGCTGTAAGAGGACTCAACCGCACTGTTGGGTTACGAGTCAGACGCCCTAACCATTAGGCTCACGAACTTCCCCCCTATATATGAGAAGTCTTGTTCAGTGTGGTAGGCGGTATGAAGAAGGATTGCTTGGATAAGTCGGTTTTTTTATTTGTATTCTTTTTGAGGAAAGTTCTGTGAAATGAATTGTGAAATTGTGCTCCCCAGTGATGGCTTGTGCCATAATGTCTGGGGGCAAATAGCCTTTTTAACAGGTGTTTTCGATGGGGGGGGGGGGCAGGCAGAAAGGCGAAACGGTTTGATTGAAGTGCTGTGAGATGGTATTTTCTTTGTGTTTTGTAAGTTTCAGTGTTTATTTGTTGTGCTTTGTACTTTGTATTTCTTGAAGATAATAGAGACTATATATATATATATAATTATGAGAATATTTTAATAATTACGTTATATATATATCTATATATATCTATATATATAGATATTTACAAAAGAGTTTACAGCAGAACGTATAATGAAAAGATAATCTTCCTCATTGTTCGCTGTCAAGGAACACTTAAAATCATACAAACACAAACTTATCAGCGAGAGTGTATATGCATAATGCATAACAGCAAAAGCATTTTCACTATGCAGTGAACAAACAATTTATGAATGCAACCTGAAAAATCACCAAATAAATAAATTGTATTCTTCAGGTTTATCAAGGGCCTTGTTGAGATGCAAATTTTAGCCTGAATTCACAGGGTTCTGTCTTTGGGATCCAGTGTGCACCTCTGTAAAACTGGGGCTCCTGCTGATGAGCATGTTTGTCTTGTGCATTAATTTTTCACTAATTGCAGTAATTTGTACCATTTAATAATTGTTAAATATTAACATGATTCATTCTCTCTCCTTTCCTCTGCTTCCTTGGTTAGATGCATCTCAGTCTCTATTATCTCTCACATCATTGAAAAACATGGTGGGTGGTTCAGCGGTGAATTACGTATTCCAGACTATTGATTGGGGTCATGTGATATGGCCTCTGAGTTTGTCAAGCTCCTTTATCAGTTGTAACTGTCCTTATTGATTTGGATACTGAGTGTGTGGGATGGAGCCAATCACAGAGAGAACTTTGCGGAAGTGACCCTTGGAGCAAATGTCTAACTTTCAAACCTCTGACCTTTTCCCACTTGCATATTTAATGGCAGCCAAACTGTCTTCGGGTAACACGAATCAACCATGCATGGTGGAGAATATGGCAGAGTGTGATGTCATGATATTTCTTCCCGCATACATCTGTTCTGAGATCCTCACGCTAGATATGAAATGTCAAGGGTGTGTTTGGAATATTGCCTGATACATTGAAGTTTCCTGTATAAAGAGATCTTCGCAGCGCATCTGGATATTG
>JADLZN010001379.1:0-21759 GCA_018155175.1 Sinocyclocheilus anophthalmus | reverse complement strand
TCTCTATGACAAGCAGCTGCTGGCAGAACAAAAATTTAATTTCCACAGAAATAGGCTCAAATGAATACTTTGTGCTCTATCATACATAATGGTTGATTAATCCAGGTCTCAAGGGAGTCTTTAACTTAAGAGTAATAGAATGATTAACTTAAGGGTAATTGAACTTAAGGGTCATTCTTATCCCTCTAAACGACTCTCACAGACTCATGGTGCCTCTTATAAAGCGCCCTTCTATGAATATGCAGGAAATGCACACAAATGCAATTTTCTCAATATTTTTAGACATATCACAGGCGTTTATGTATATAGTGCTATAACCACTATACAGAAAAATATTCTATTTGCTATATAGAAACCAACTATAAGTTGAATCCACTGGCAGCAAGTAAAAAATGTCCTTACCAAGAAACATGTGGCATAAGGAAACTAATTGATGGTCATAAATCTCGTTGACAGATGGTTTTCTCTCCTCTACTTATAAGGCACAATCTGCATTCTTCCTGTGCTTAGAAAATGCATCAATCAGATGTAAAATTGTGTCAATCAAGTGACAATTGCTCAGCAATTATTTGTTTTGACCACAATTTTTTTGTTATACATATCAGATGCTTTTTAAAGACAAAAAGGGCTTTATATGTGACAGGAGGTACAAGTATTCTGATATTCTGACAGAATTCAAAATCACAAAGAATCCATTCCTGAATAGTTTGTTATTGCCAAATGAAACTCATCTAGATTATTTCAAATCCAGACACGTCTCCGATGTCCAGCTCTGCAGATCATAATCTACATACAAGATGAACTTGGAATAACATTAGCGTGACATCATCCTTCTAATCAATCTCCATGATGCCTTCCATGGCTTCAGCCAAACCAGGCCAGTTTACACACTACTAGCTGTAACAGACATTAGCTGTTCAGATGCACACAGGCCTGCAGACTAATCACTGATAATGCTGCCTTGATGTAACATATTGGCCAAAACACAGCTTGGCGAATACAGTGTGTTTTAAGTAACCCACTGCCTAATAATAGTCTGAATATTTCAGTCAAATTGGTCTTCCTCCCCCAATATAGCCTACACACTTTCCCTAATCTCTATAGTTTAGGGTTGCATTTGACCTGAGACCCGTTTCTTAGCTCACACTCCAACTATGTGGACGAACAGAGAGATCACAGATGTGTTTAGAGGAGACATTATCTCCTGCAAGGCTTGTTTGGCTGAGGTGTGAAACTCACACTGGTCCCGTCTCAACTTCAGCAGGGCAGTGACCTCCACTGGCCACCCACCAGCACACAGAACAGATCGCGTTTGTCAGGGCTTCATTCCTGGGACGGGATGAGGAAGTTAGGAGTCACTCTGTGCGGTCTGAGAACATCTATTTATGGCTTTTAACCTAAGCATGAAAACGACCAAGACTGATGCGGTGGTGTGATGTTTCAGAGCACATTCCCTTGACTCAGGAATGCACGGCAAAGGGGCCCGACGAATCTTAGTCACACTTGAAAGTGAATGAAAAATAAACAAATGTATACCCAGTATACACCACAATAAACTAAATGTCAATTTGAGAATGCTTAAATATTTTCAAAACACACTGAGGGTTATATAAGTTATTTGGAGTGGAAACAAAGTCTCAGGTTTTGAGTTTATAAACTACAAATTAAAGAAATTTCAGATAAAATATTACAGCAAGTCTTTGTTATACATTCTGCTATTTTATAAACAATTAAATTAGCATAATAATAATAATATAAATGTAATCCCCCCCCCCTTTTTTGTCCACAGAAGAAATAGTCATACAAGTTTGGATTGACATAATGACATTTTTCCTTTTTGTATAAACTATGCCTTTACTCTTTTCTAGCAAATTATACCACACACACACACACACACACACACAACCTAAGAATATCTTTCCTTCTTATGTCTTTAAATTAATCTCTTACATAAACATGGACATTACGGTTTACAGCAAATCTTAAATTCAAAACACTACATTTATCAGTCATTCCCTGAAGAGACAACCACAAGCGAAATCATTGGTAATTGGGAAAACCAGAAAGGTTAGTGTCAAATACTTTTGCGCCTTCAAAATAAGACTCTTACATAATATTTGTGTGAAAGAAAATGAAATATGTCACTCTCCATTATTATTAGCCATAATGGCTACAGTCTGGAAGGTATTACACATAATTGCTAAACATATGCTACAGAATCCTACAAACACTGTGGCTGTGGCTTTGATTTAGTCTGAAGCTCAGACTGTTTTGTCATACCTTACAGACAGAAAAGCCACAAAGAATTTAATGGCACTGCCAAACAGCTCCTGCATGAGTTTATTCATCAGATGCAGATATGCAATGCACCCTGAGATCTGACCATGATTTTATGAGATTTCCGTATTTACAAGGTGCCACTTCAAGACTAGATGTTTTTTAATAACTTTCTACAGTTTGCATAAATGATTCATTGTGCTACATAATATGGCATTACTGTGTTGTGTTTATTTGCAGACAACTCTTCACAGAATGGAACACAATGCAACCCAACAGAATTTTTAAAGTGTGTTTCATGCTATGCCACTAATAAAAATTCTGTCATTATTTATGCACACTCAGATTGTTCAAACCAACACTGGACACCTATGACTTTCTTTAAGGACAAAAAACACATTTTTCAAATAATAATAATAATTTTTTTTTTAGAGAAGGAGGAAAAACACAGCTATGGAACGACGTGAGAGTGAATAAATTATGAGAGAAAGCCTTTACATCATCTGTGACCACAAGAACTGTATGTGTGCTATGTGTGCATGTGCAGAGAAACCCACACTCAACTTGTATGACCAATCTTAACTACCTGAATTAATTAAACAAAATCAACAATATCCTTTGAGTCCTGTCAGCTGACTGTGGACGTCACATGGTGGCTTACAGGTGATTAATGTGGATTGCAGCTCATTCGCTGTTAGTCTTCACCCCGTAAGCATGAATGAAAGGACCAGTTTACAGTAATCACATAAGATTAGATCAATTCAACTATTATTAAGTGGTTTTATTCATAGTCGCCCAACAATAGAATACATTTGACACACTGAAAAGGAAAGCCATTAGACACTGAAAAGGACACAATCCTAGCAAATCTACTTCCTCCACAAGGTCTTTGATAATCTAAAGATTTTCTCTGATGTCTGAGTACTAAATGTTGACTTTAACCTAAAATGCCGTGATATACTAGGACATTGACATAATGGTGCTATGCACTGTATTTAAGTGGTACAATAGATCTAGATCCATAGATATACATTTCCCCTTACTTTCTCATCAATCTTCAGGTCTTAAGACCTTCTTGCACCCCTATCACAATGATAACCATACAATAGCGCTATAGTCATATATCAGGTAACATAATAGGTCTGATACAGAATGTATAGGGGTGTAATTTAACAGTATTTGACACTCAGGCCTCAGGTCATTTTTCGCCAGACAGTAGCGAACGAGAAATTCTGAAAATATGAGACTGCAGAAATATTAGACATAACATGAACAAAATCAGAGGAAAAAATATATTTTATTCCTGCAAAAAAAGTTCCAGCTTCCAGCTTTTAATAACATCCAAGGAGAAAACTACTTCAATCTTCATTAGCTAAATTCTTCAGAAATTCCCTAAGATACGCCTAGGAACTGAGGGAAAATATTTTAAGGGAGACAACGACTTTTCCACAATTTATTACATACGGTAAGATTAGATCCGCTGTATTAAATATTATTATATAAATATTATTAAAACAAAATCCATCAGCTTGCATGAGAAACTTATACGAGAAAGACGTGAGATATAAACTATATTAGCTGATTGATAGTTTGGTTAAGTTCCTACAAAAGCTCTGTGCTTCCTTTCGGTGACAGCTTAAGCTTTTTAATCATCTGAAGGCTGTCATGGCACAGGAGATAAGAACGGCACGCGTGTGAAGCTCACAGGAGGCAGCATGACAAGTTCAGGAAGCATGTCAGCTTGAGACTTATCAAAGTGAGTTAAGCAGTCTTGCCTGATCCAATATCTGCCACATCATTAACCAACGCACGAGCTCCCAGACACGACAGACAACTTCCTTTGACTTACTATTTCATGTGTTATCTATTTCTTAGACCTTTATTTGATCAGATCAGGAGTCACAGTGAGTGTAAGGACATACATGTGTTTATTCAAGGCCTACGCCAAAACAGCACTTCTAGAAAAAGGAAAGGGTGTGGGTAGAATAAGAAAACATTAATTTTCCGAGTGGATGTTGGACCTGTTATTAAATACACCAGCAGGATCCTCACTTATAAAGACACGTGCACAGGCACCCAAAACCTGATGATAGTTTCCTTAATGCTCCTGTGAATGATTTAGAAGAGCAAACAAGAGGCTGAAATGCTACAGCATTTTTGTCTCTGTATACATTTTTATATGAATTCCTTTTAATATTTGTAACAAAAAGTTACAAATAAAACTGGTCAACTGATTTCATAGGCCTCGAAATTACCTGCACAAATACAGTATAAATACAAACTACAGATAATATGTGGAGATACACTATAGTTCCAAATATTGGAGTACTTTTTTTAAAGGAAATAATCAGAAATAAAACTAAACAAATAATAAATGTAAAGAAATACAATAAAGAAATAAAGAATAAGAACGAAAATGAACGTAACAAAAAATGTATTCCAAATAAATGCTTTTCTTTTGAACTTTATATTTATCAAAGAATTATGGTTTCCATAAAATAAAGAGGGGTGCATTTCCAAACGCATTGTTAGCTAACTATAGTCGTTTTAGTTCCACTGAATCTCTATGGTACGACAGAACTTGCAACCATAGTGGTTTGGGGAAGGCACACAGCACAACTGTTTCAAACATTGATAATAAAATATTTTATTAATCACCTAATCAGCATATCAGAATGATTTCTGAAGGATCATGTGACATTGAAACTCAGCTTTGTCATCGCAGAATTAAATTTCATTTTAAGTATATTGAAATAGAAAACATTTAAACTGTTTTTACTGTATTTTGGATCAAATAAATGCAGCCTTGGTGAAAATAAGAGACTTATTTCAAAAACATAAAAAAATCCAAACTTTTGAACGGTAGTGTAATGAATTAACGTCGATTTTACTTTATACAAATGTTACCTGAAAATAAATAAATAAGTGACCACATTTACATGCACAAAATTACTTTTGATATGAATCCAAAATTGTAAATGTTTCATTTATTATTTCATTAGTTACACACTTGGATAACTTAGAATCAGCAACGCATCAAGGCACAAAAAGTTTGCACGCATGCTTTATGCCTTTGAAAATGAAGATTTGCTACTCACTTTTAATACAGACTCAAATACATGATTCTGATTGTACGTGTGCCTGGAGCATAAACAGATGCCCAATCTTACTCATGTGCTTGACAAGATAATTCACCACATCTTGCAATGAAAAAAAACCCGCTATTCACCTTTTGGAAGATGAGAATGTGCTCATTTTTAAATGCATTGCTTACCTAGTCTGTGACGCACTACTGCGATACATTGACAGAGGAGAGGATTGGCCCTGTGTGTTTGATAGAGGTGAAGGCATGCGATGACCTTGTTTAACTTCAGTGTTTCTAACAAACAGACATGTTGAGGGTTTGTTGCTGGAGTAACGGAGCTGTGAGAACTGGCATGCTGAAGCTCTCGAGGTCTAGACAGCAAGAAGGAGCAAGATCAGAGAAACACAGGACAGATCATGCCAAATTACTAATCATTCCATAGAACCAGAGAAATATGCTATATGTTTTCGATGTCTGTTTTTGTCTATTCTCATCATCTCAATATGATATAATATTTAAAAAAAAATCAATCAATAAATAAATTACATAACTAAAGATAGAAGGAAAACTGAAAATGAAAGAGATTTATGATTAAACCCGAACAATCACGATTAAGCCAAAGGTGTAAACATCTTAAGTTAAATGTATCTTGTTTCAAGTAAATGCAGATAATATTATTTAAAAACATAACAAAAACATTAGGAAAAGTATTATTATTATTTTCACCCTCTCAAATATAATTTTTTTATTTCAATCAAAACGCATCTCCGCAGTCATGGGGAGGGAAAGACGATGAGTTCGAAGGGGAACTCGAGCTGCGTCGGAAAACGCTAGGGGAACGGCTTCAGCGATACCAAGCTCTGAATCATATGTGTAATCAGTCGAAAGATGGGCGAGACGTCCGCGGCGGGTGACGTAATGACCAGGAAGCTTTAAAAGCACGTGAGGTGCCGCCGGCGCTAGCTTTCTGTCATTCAGCGAAGCTCTCTGTGTGTCGGTCACGATTTATGTTCTGTGAGTCTTATTTATTGTTGTCTGTCCAAAAAAGTGCACAAGCATCCAAAATAAGCTCCAGCAGAGAAAAAAAAGAAATGTCTAAGCAAAAGACAAAAAAGGGGCGAAAGTAGATCGCGTTACAGACTTTGTGTTCCTCCCTGCCCACGCTACATCAAGAGCGGGGATACACACAGTTTGTGCGCGGTCTGCTTGGGAGCGGAGCACACGGCGTCGGCTCTCGAGAGGGCCGACTCTCCGCATTGTGAGCAGTTGCCACTGCATTTGCTTCACTCCCGGAAGGCTCTCTTTGAGGAGGGAGCCTTCACCAGCGTTCCTCACGGTGCTGGCCCCGCTTCCGCCGAGGCGGAGCGGCAGCTGCACTCGTGGGGTTCGCAGCTGGATCTGGTGGAGGGAATGGAGACGGGCGAGTCCCTATCTTCTTCCTCACCTGCCAGATCCGCTGCCCGCTCGCTGGGATCGGAAGCCCGTTCTGCGGTTACTTCCCCCCGGAGAGCGGGCTCGGCGCTTCTATCTTCCTCCGAGGAGGTTGATGTAGAGAGCGTCGAAGATTCGCCCCCTCAAACCCCACAATATGAGGAGCTAATGGAGGCAGTTACTCGTGCGGTTGCCAAGCTGAACATCGAATGGCCCGCAGAGAAACAGACGGAGCCACAGAGAAGCAAACTCGATGAACGCTTTCTGCGGGCCAGGTCGCTACCTCCACGCCGGAGCCTGCCGTTTTTTCCCGATCTCCACACCGAGGTGTCGAGATCGTGGAAGAAACCATTCTCGGCCCGTTTATTCGTCCCTGCCTCTGATTATTATGAAAATGTGGCAGGGTTGAGTGAATGCGGTTACAGAGCGATGCCCAGGGTAGAGCAGATGCTTGCGAGCTATCTCTCACCCGGGGCAGGCATCGTCTATGAAGGCTCCGGTCTTGCCTCCAAGCCGCTGCGAAACCACCTCAGCGCTGGTGGCAAGGGAATACTCGGCAGCAGGTACAGGCTGGTGCGTGTATGCACAATATGTCAGTATTACAGGGCTACCAGGCCGACCTGCTTAAAAGAGCTAGATGAAGGCGGCAGGTCAAAGAAGGATGACATTTTAGAACTGAGGAAGAACCGCTGATTTAGCCCTTGCGCACCAAGGAACCGCCCGGGCTATTGGGCGGTCCATGGCAGCTCTGGTGGCGGAGGAGAAGCATTTATGGTTGACCCTGTCCGATATGAAAAAGAAGGACAGGGTCTGCCTTATGGATTCCCCGCTTGCACCTTCTGGTCTGTTCGGCGACGCCGTCGATTCGGTCGTCGACAGATACCAGGAGGCCCGTAAACAGGCGGCGGCATTCCAGCGGTTTCTCCCTCGCCGTTCTATAGCTCTGGGGACTGCTGGGCGGGAGCAGCCCCAGCCGGATACCAGCTCCTCATATAGGGAGGTCCAAAAACAGAGCGTTGCCTCTCGCGCTCCCCCACAGCGGAACCGAGGACGGCGGCGCTCTAAGTCTGGGGCTTCTAAGGCGAGGCCCAATCTGAGGGTCGTGCTTCAGTCAAGGAAGCCCTCGACGAAGCGGTCCTGACAGGCGAGAAAAGGGAAATAAATCCAGGACTGCTGAGGGTGGCCCCTACTGGGGAAGAGCGGGGTGCATCGCATTACACGGTGTCCGTCTCTCCTCAGCGCCCTCAGGAAACCGTTCTGCCAACCCGGCCAGTGTGCCAGTGTCTCCAGCGAAGGTTTTTCTCGGTATTTTCCGCCCGGAAACGTAGCGGAGCCGAGAGCCTTGCCACCCCTTCAGGGGTCTCTCAAGCAGCTAGTTCGGCAAACTCCTGCCGGTCCGCCTCTTCAGGGCACCCAGCTAGCAGCTACAAAGACACCAGAGGCCAGTCCGAGAGACTGGTTCATTAGGAGATTATTTAGCAGCGTGGAAAACTAGTGCTGACTTTAACTCTTTTTCAGCTTCTCTGTGTCACTACCCAGGTGAAAAAAGTACATTTCTATAATATACTTAAAGTACTCTATTTTTGCACACTCATTTTTTCTTAATATACTAAAAATGATTCTTATTGAGATAAATTTAAGATCATCTAAGTGTACTCAACTGTGCTATTTTGGGACACCGTGAATATGAACTAAAATGTGCTTTTAACATACCATCTCTGTATTTAAAAAATGTATTTAGATACCACTTGTAGTACACTTGAGTGTACTAGTGTATGAAAGATAGGTTCAAGTGTACTACAAGTGGTAACTAAATACATTTTTAAAATACAGAGATAAAAGCAAATTTTAGTTTATATTCATGGCGTCCCAAAATAGCACAGTTGAGTACACTTAGTTGATCTTAAGTTTATCTTAAGAAGTACTAAAGAATCATTATATTAGGTACAAAATTAGTGCGCAAAAATAGAGCACTTAAAGTACATTATAGAAATTTACTTTTTTTCACCTGGGTATTCAGGTGGAGCATGCAACCAATCAACGTTGCACCAGAAAACATTTTACAGACTTTTTTGCGCTGTGTTTTCATGTGTATTTTGTAAATGAAATCTAAAAAATTAGGACTGTCAATTGATTAAAAGGTTTTAACTCAATAACATGATGTGCAGATTAATTCATCACAATTAATTGCAAATATCTCTTTCTGCAGAGAAAAGTCCTCAAATGAAGATAATTAGATGAAATTACTGTGTTGTGTAAATCATTAATTATACAGCAAGTGACTACTAGTCAGTTCACTGTTCCTGTATTTCATATCATTCTATCACTGGCCTATTCAGCAGCAATCCATTTTGCTATTGAATGTATGAATCTGATTGATCATCTCTGAATTTAATAACACATCCTGTAAATTAGTGCTCACCTTCAACTCCTCCGTCATGTTCTCGTATCGATACAGCACTTTATACGGCAGGGGGAGGGGCAGAGTGAGATTAACGCTGTCAATCAAATGCAGCAGACGATCCATGTCTGAACAAGAGTCCTGTCAGTCGTCATCACACGCTGAAAACACACACACACACACCACAAGAAAAATTGAACACATGGCAACACATCGACTCATATAGTAACACATGCACACACACCCCACAGGCAGCACTACAACACACTGCACACATCCTCCAGATGCCACCTTACAAGGTCACACGTAAAAAAAACAACCCTCAGATACGCATATGCATGCTCAAGGTCAAGGGTCAAAGGTCAGGCACCAGCCTCAGGGCAGACAGTAAACAGTACATGTGAACATTAGTGGACAGTAACAAAGTATTTTTAACTCAGAGTATCAGAGTATTTCCATCCTGACAAAATGTTACTTTTACTCCACTATCTACAAACACACTGTTCTGCATTATTTCAGGGCAAAATGAATAATAATGACATCTGATTAGTGAAAGAACAAAAACAAAACAAAACACAAAACAAAAAGACACAAAACAAAAAACACACAAAAAAACTAAACAAAAAAATGTGTATCATTCGATCATTCGTTGTTTGATTTAATATTGAAAGTAGAAAAATTAGTAAACGGCTCCTTTTTCGTTTTTTTTCGTTTTTTTCCAAAAAACGAGAATTCAGCTTAAATTTTCGTTTATGGGTGGAAAAATGAATAAACAGCTTGAATATTTGATTTCTACACGTGGGCGGGAATTACACACCCCTTTCTGCTGATTGGTCAGCCAAAGATCAAACCATGCTGTCATCAGTTCTTCTGCAGTATCATACAGCAGAATAATAGTCCTCCACTGCTACAGTTGTACGGATTAATAACCCATTTAATCAATTTCAAATTTTTCATCAAACAAACATACTAATGAATAGCTCGACACAACTCGTACCGAGTCTAGACAGGTCTTTCTTCTGTGTAGACCAGCGGTTCTTAAGTGATAGGGGGTCCGAAAAATTATTTGCTATAGCCTAAAGTATTTCCAGACTGTAAAGTCGCTTTTTTTATCATGATGTATTGGCCTACTGTGATTTATTCCAAAGTGACTTATATGATGCATTTAACGTCAAATCATCTAAACGAAGCCTTTTAAAAGATGAGTATTCCCTGTGGTTCATGTTTGTGGCATGCCATTTGTTTTGATCTCTTATTTTTCAAAGGCATAACATTTTGTAGTTATTTTGAATGTAACGTTACACAATTAAAAATATAAATTTTACCATACGACTATAAATGACAGGGTATTAAGTTATTTCCCTTCGATGGGGAAAAAATCCAAGTGAACAATCAGTACTCAATATTAATTTAAACTGCTTTAAATATGAAAATTTAAGCTGCTTATTTCCTGTGCACTTCAATACAGGTCTGCGCTTGACTGTAGTCGCGTCTGTCTGCTTATGGAGTTTATTTAACCCATCGCAATTTATTGGAACTGTGTGAACTAGAGTGACTACTCACCATAATGTTGTTCTAAAGGCTTATTACTAAATAACACAAAAATGTCCTGCTCGCACTTGCCAATTTAATGGCTGAGAATGGTGACTATTTTTTATTTATTTTTTTGAAGCAGATGCATATCTGTCGTAAAATAATCCTATGCATCTCGTGGCGTATATTCCAAGCATTCTGAAGGTATACTGAGGGTTTGGTGAGAAAAAAACGAAATGGCAAGTTATAATATTTTATGAAAATCTTGCGTTGCAGTCCTATGTGCGAGTGCGCAGCAGCTCACGCCGCGCAAAAGTGCATATCCTTTTGAGATATCAATTTTAATCAATTTTAATAAAACACAAGACTACATTAATATAACTCTAACAGAAGGCGATTTAATATCTGTTGTTCTCGTTGTGTCAGTTCAGAATGACAGTTCTTCCTTCCTTTTTGTCTTAGTGTTTAAAGTATTTATTTTTAAACAAATGAATTAATTAATTTCTTAATTAAACAAACAGACATACTGGGTGAGCAGGGTAGGCTATGACAGCTGTCATATCATACCCTGCCATGCCAGCTGATGCAAAGAATAGAATTTATATATACACAGAAGAAAGCCCTGCCTATACTCTACCCCGGTATGAGTTGTGTCGAGCTATACATTAGCCTGTTTGTTTGATGAAAAAAAAAGATTAAATGTAGTTGCAATAAAAGTGTTAAGAATCCGTACAACTGCAGCAGTGGAGGACTATTATTCTGCTGCATGATACTGCAGAAGAAATGATGATGGCACTGTTTGATCTTCGGCTGACCAATCAGCAGAAAGGGCCGTTTAATTCCCGCCCACGTGTAGAAATCGAATATTCAAGCCGTTTATTCATTTTTCTTCCCTTGAAGGAAAAACAAAAATTTAAGCTGAATTCTTGTTTTTCGTTTTTTGGAAAAAAAAAAAAAAAAACGAAAAAAAAAAAAAACGAAAAAGGGCTGTCCGCCAATTTTCTAATTTTTCTACTTTCAATATTAAATCAAAAAACGAATGATCGAATGATACACGGATTCAAAAAGCCAAAGCCAGTTCTTTTCATCAGGGTTATTAACTAAAGCTAAACCATAAAAAACAGTTTTGTTATTTGAAATGTTAACTGAAATAAAATAAAAACATTTAATTTCAGCTAGGTGCCAAAGCATCATTTCTCATTTCCATTTAGTTTAAGTTGATGTACTAAAATATCTAAAACTAAAACTGAAAAAAATACAAAATTAAATAATAATAATAAAAACATACTTAAAAAAACAGCTAATAAAACCTTAACTAATTCAAAAATTACTAATAAAAACAACAAAACACAACAAAATGACTAAAATTAATAGGAAAACAGAAAATACAGAATACAAACTAGTAAAAAAAAAAAAATAAGATAATAATAACAATAATTGAAAAAAAAGTTCAGGGAGTTTGGGGCGGAGCTATCTGATTGATTGACAGAAGGGGGGAGTGTTCAGTAAACCAGTCATTATTCTTGCAGCCCTATTCTGAGGCCTTAGTCACATAGGAATTACACACTTGAGCTACACTAGTTGTACGTTTACTCTTTTTGTTTTTCTGTTTAAGTCAAAAAAAATTAAAAAGGAGTGCACATATTTGCAGACAGTGTCGGGCAGTAACGCGTTACTGTAATTTGATAACTTTTTTAGTAACGGAGTAATTTAACGCATAATAATTTTCAAAATAGTAATAGAGTATAGTTACAAGCCGAGGTCTCTATTCGTTACTGCCGCGTTATATTGCTGACAGAATGTAGTGTTTTATAATCTTGAGATTGTAAAAAGGATGTAGCACACGCGCTGTCGAGTAATAACAAATATTTATCAGGAGCTTTTATGCTGGGATTTCATGTACATTTCATGGATGTAGCCACAGAAAAAAGTAATGCAACTAATTACTTTTGAAATAACGTAATCAGAACAGTAACGTGATTACTTTTAAAAGGAGTAATCAGTAATCACATTTTAACTTGTCCAACACTGCTTGTAGAGCAGTCATATTTGATCAGGCATTGTACAGGATGAGTGCTTGTGATATGTGTATTGGTGTGTGTGTGTGTGTGTGTGTGTGGTGTGTGTGCAGTGAGAGAGAGGGCCAAGGATGGACAGGTCCTGGGGCAAGAATGCTGGTAACGAATGTTCCTGGCCTCTTTTGTCTCTGCTATCACAACAGCACTCATCCAGCATCCCTCCATCATCTCCATCACCTGCTCGGAGGGCGAGCCGTGTCCCCGAGCACTTCTCTCTCTCTAGATTAAACCTGAGCGAGGTGGAAACTCAGGGGAGCAGGACTTCTCAAGCGTGAAATTTAACAGAGAGTGTGAAACAGCTCCTGGCAGCCCATTATGAGTGTTTGACATGCCACGAGCGATAGCAGGAGGAAAAAAGACACCGACAGGCACGTAGCTTTCGCCGCGGACGCAAAACGCCGCTCAATTTACCTCTTGAAAAAGAGAGCATATAAGGCTTCCTGTGAAGACGTCTTTTCACGCAAGAGACTGAACAAGTAAAGGTGCGGAAAGACCTGGAGGGAAAAGCGCTGCACTGAAGAGTTCATGAAAGCCAAATCTCAATTATCAATCTTTACAGCAGGGTGGTGCCTCCATATTAAACAAAGTATTTTACTCATTCCTCAGTGTATTTTACAAAAGAAAAAAAATAGCACATATAGCACTTAGCTTAATGCACTAGCAATGAAAGTTAAATTAAGACTAAATTAAGACCCCTGACACTTTGAAATATATCTTATATTAAATTATATTTTCATTTTTATATCAATTTGTATTTTATTTATTTTTTAAAATCAGTTTTATTGAGTCATAAGATTTGATTGAAAAAAACTATATTGAACTACTACTGTACAGTGAAATAAATAAACTAATAAAAAAAAAATCAGTATCAATAATATCAATAATCATCATTATCATCTCACACAAATGTGCACACACAGAAAAATAATAATTATTTAAATTATGAATAAAACAAAAGTAAATAAGAATAATTAATATTGCAAAAAATAGTTTGACAGTTAATTATATTTACAGTATTATTTTAAAGCATAAATAAATATAATAATTATTATTATTTATTTTTTATTTTACGGTCAATAAATTACTACACTAATGTAGTCACGCTGGTCGTGCTTCTCAGGATGGAAAACACAAAAATCCATTAAAAAAATGAAGCATTATGAAGCAACACACGTCACACGTCACACATAAACAGAAAAACACATGCATTATTACCCAATCTGCCCAGTCAACCAATACAATTACGATAAAACACATAACTGCTAAAAGACATGATTTCAAACTGTGTGGTGAGGAGCAGGTGTCTAGCGCAGCAATGCAATCTGATCTCTCCAAGCTGAGAAAATGATCAGTCAACAATTATACGAAAAGTAAACAGTAATTTTGTGAGGGGAAATCTGAGCATGTCTAATTAAAATGTTGTTTGTTTTGGCTGCATATCTTCTCTGATATTAGAGGCTGTTTATGGCAGAAGAAACAAAGACACAGAGGAATAAATCAGATCGACCTAACTTAGTTAATCATATGTGACCCGTGCTGGCAAAATGAGTCGGAATGCACAGGGTCTGATTTTGAGCTACAGGAAAAAAAAAGAAGAAAAAAAAGGGAAACATTTCGATTTTGTATTCAAGCAAAACATAATCAGTTGTGTCTTAAGTGAACGTTTGGGGAACTGTTGGGGAAAACAGCTGATGTGTAACATTACATTAGATCTGTGCAAAATAGTAGGTCTTAATAGGCTGTCTGTCTCATTAATGTTAGTCTAACAGTAAAAGAAAAGAGGGAATCACTTGATTGAACTGCTTTTGTAGTACTCTATCAACTTCAAACGGCTGTAGCTCAGTCATTTTTTGTCCAATTACAACAACTCATACGTGACCCTGGAGCACAAAAACAAGTCATAAGGGTACATTTTTTGAAATTGAGATTTATACACCATCTGAAAGCTGAGTAAATAGGCTTGGTTACACTTTATATACTTTTTAAGGTGTCCTTGTTACAGTGTAATTATGCATTTAAGAACTGAGTGATATTAATGAACTACATGCACTTACTGTATGGATAGGGTTATGATTAGGGTTGCTTGCATGTAATTATGCATAATTTATTGTTTATTATTGCTATAGTAAGTGCATGTAACGTGTGTAACAAGGACACCTTAAAATAAAGTTTTACCATAAGCTTTCCATTGATGTGTGGTAAACAACTATTTGAAAATCTGGAATCTGAGGGTGCAAAAAAATCTAAATATTGAGAAAATCATATTTAAAGTTGTTCAAAATAGTTCTTAGCAATGCATATTAATAATCAAAAATTAAGTTCTGATATATTTACGGTAGGACATTCACAAAATATCTTCATGGAACATGATCTTTACACTTAATATCCTAATGATTTTTGGCATAAAAGAAAAGTTGATAATTTTAACCCATACAATGTATTGTTGGCTATTGCTACAAATATAACCATGCTACTTAACACTGCTTTTGTGCTGCAGGGTCACATATATCATTTTGAAGGTCTTTTAATTGAGAATGTAAAAATAAAAATAACTAATTTTTGAAAATGTGCTCATTGTGACTCATTTTGCCAGCACATGTTAAAGGAAGGCTCAGGGTCAAAGAGTGGCTCATGTTTTGTGTCATACGTACACACGATGCCCTGAGGGCCACACACATGCCTCTCCATGCACTGGTCACACTTCAGGCCGCTGGCTCCGGGACGACACCGGCACTGTCCGGAGCGCGGGTCACACGCGGAGGGAAATGCACCGTAAGCATCGCACTTACACTCCTCGCACCGGCCGCCCAACACGCTCAGGTTACCGTGGAAACCAGCAGCGCACCTGCACAGAGTGCAATCACATTATCAGGCCTCTGGCAAAAATTACTAAGATTTGACTCGCATTCAACACTGCACGCTCATTTTCAACACTTTATTGACAGATTCGGCCATGTAAGTAACGACTTGTTTTACATCATTTAGAAATATGTTTTCACCTTTCACAGTGTTTTCCCTCGTAGCTTTCAGGACAGGCGATGCAGCGGTAGTCATTAAAACCCTCCGTCTGACAGGTGGGACTAAAGCTGAGAGAAACACTGCGAAAGTTAGACTTTGTGTTTGTGTGTGTGTGTCTGTGTTTGAGAGTGTTGTGTGTGTTGGGGTTATTGGGGTTTGTCGTGTGTGTGTGTGGTTGTGTGTGTTGTCAGTGTGTAGCTTGGTCTGTGTGTTTGAGAGTGTATGTGAGTGGGGTTGTGTGGACGAGTGTGTTTGTGTTTGAGTGTGTGTGTGTGTATGTGTGTTTGTCTGTGTGTCAGTGGGTGTGTGTGTTTGTGTGTCAGAGTGTGGTGGGTGTGTTTGTATGTGAGTCTATGTCAGGGGTGTTGTGTTAGGTTGGTTAGAGTGTGTTTGGGTGTATGTCAGTGTTGTGTGTGTGTGTTTGGTGCTAGAGTGTATTGTTTGTGTGTGTGGTCAGAAGTGAGTTTGTGTGTCTGTGTCAGGGTGTGGGTTTGTTATGTTGTCAGAGTGAGTGTGCGTGTGTAAGTGTGTGTGTGTGTTTGTGTGTGGTGTGTGTGTGTGTGAGTGTGTGGTGTGTGTCAAGAGTGTGTTTGTGTGTGTGTCGTGTGTGTGTTGGTTGTGTGTCAGAGTGTGTTTGTGTGTGTGTCAGTGTGTGTGTGTGAGAGTGTATTGTGGTGGATGTGTGTCTCGAACGGAGTTGTGGTGTGTCAGTGTGTGTGTGTGTGTGTGTTCAGTGTTTGTGTGTTCAGTGTGTGTGTGTGTTGTGTGGCAGCGTGGTTGCGGTGTCGAGTAGTTTGTGGTTTGTCAGTGGGTGTGTGTTTGTTTGTCAGCGTGTGGTTGTGTGTGTGTGGTCACATACTTGTTCTACGGTGTTGAGGAGTGGACAAGCACGGGGTTTGCAGTCGTCGGGAAAGCCGCGCACTACGCCGTAAAACCCTGCCGCACATCGCTCACACTTATCACCGGCTGTGTTATGCTGACAATTCTAGTAGAACAAAACAGCATAAACACACACATAACACTTTATAACATGTAATAATACTGTTATAACTACAGCTGCCAAATTTGATGCATTTAGCATAATTAATAATTAAAAAATTTTAATAAACACAAGTAAACCATGTTTACTGCACAATTAAATAATTATGTGTTGACTTTCTAACAGCTCACAGTAAGTAATGCCATCATTTTATAATAATTCTGTCTAAAATCAGAGATGCTACTAAGTAAAATGAAAGCCATATCCTATATTTCTTAACACATAAATGTCTTCTAATTAAAGATGTTGCAAAATGTTAAACTCACATCAGACTCTTTGATAAGCATCTAGTTTTCACTTAAGACAACAGATTGTATCTTTATCAGTGTTTTCTGAGAATTGTTTCAATCCCTTAACCATCCGTTATGACTTTTCATCTGTGACATCTGATCTTATTTTCATTAATCATTTTTGAGAATCGCTTACCCTTGCTTTGAACAAAACCAGCCAATATTTAAATATCTTCATCGTCACTGCTGCACTGATACATGTGCTAGACAACACTATAAATACAGCTAAATCTAAGTCTGCAGGATCACTTGTATCATTGTTCATCATATCATCCAGCCCTAAAACTGCTCCATGCTAAAGCACTAAGACATTATTGACTTATACAACTCTCTGTAAAACTGCTTTGAAACAATTCCATAATAGATCATTCAGTTTTTTCAGTCTGCAGTGAAAACAGATTTACTGAGAGCAGACGGCACAGAATGAATGCAAAGCTCACAATCTTACAGAAACAGCTGGACGGAGTGCAACAGAATGCAGCAGAATGCAGGGTTTGATACTCACTTTTTAAGTTTAATTACACATAACATGACACTGGGTTTCATATCTGTGCTACATTTTTCGTTTAAAATAATGCATGATGATATCTGTGAGTCATTTTCATTTTGGGACAGCAAATATCAATTTTTGCAATGAATTGCAGTGCATCTGGTTTAAATTTAAATCGTTGCTTGATTGACAGCCCGAGTTACAGCATGTAATCACACTGGTAAGATGCGTAATGTTGCGACAAGGCGACAGCTTAATTTCATTACAGACAGAATCGATACAAATGCAGCTTTTCAACGAACACATAAAGCTCTCTCTTAATCTTGTTAAAATGCAACATTATGAACAGAAAGCTGGCCCCAGTTAAAGATTTGCATTTCTCAAGTTGCCCAAGTCACACACCAAGAATGAGAGGAAAAACGGAGAGAAAGAGGCACAGAGGCGCGGCAGCTTTCAGAGTGGAGTGTAATCAGACTGCTGAAGTTGCGCTTTACTGGGCCGTGTCGCTCTGAAACTTTCATTAACTTCCTGTGTAGCTCAATTACTCAAATTACCCCCTACACACTCGTTTACCATTTTCAATTTGCGAAAACCCGTAAAATGCAAATTATATTGCTATTAGCATGCATGCAATTGAAGGCAGAAGGTTGACTGTTCGATGCACAACTCTGGAAAAGCTGTTTGGAGAACTATTTGATTGCATGTCCACTTTGCACTGGACTAATGAACTCAACGGACCTGATTCTTCTAATGTGCTTTACTTGTATCTCTTTTCCACTAATGCGGTGCTGGATCCAGTCTGGCCCAATCTACATTTCCACTGCAGAAAAGCAGGTTCTGGGCAGCTCTTTTGTCATCACTTGGCCTGGAAATGCAAGCCAGTTCTGAGAGCGGTTCAAAGACACCCTGGCTGAAAACTGGCTCCAGCAGCATTTAGTTGGAAAATGGATATTGGATAATGGTTCATTAGCCGGGTTTCCATCCAAAGTTACGAATTTAAAAATTGGAAATATCGCACAAAACATTTGCGAACAAGCACCATTTCCATCCAACAAGTCAAAGAGAACAAAAACGTCACTTCCTGATAAACTGGCACTAAATACAACTAGGAAAAGTATCATTTTTTATATATAAAATGACTGGCGCCTCAGAGCGAGAAAGACGAAACACAATGAATGCGGTCATTGCTTTCGGAGGTGAATGTCAGCTCTTTGTTGTGTAAGACATTTCTGGGAGGCAATTATTCAGAAATACTTTGATGACAGACTTTGCTCAGGGATTTCAGAATGACCAGAACATTTCAGATGCTGTGAATGAGATCGGTCCACTGGTTAGTCAAGTTATTCTGTCCCATTGTGCAAAGTCCTTGGAGAGGAATTTATTCGCAAAATGTCATTTCAATCCTCCCTTATTCGCATTTAACCTTTTTCGCGCAAGAGTCAAAAACCACCTAAGGAGTATAAAACATTTTTTGCGAATTAAGGGAGTTATTTGAAATTTGGTTTCCATCACTCGTTTCTGATGCGATACTTCAAAATGCTCATTAAAATAGAGTGATGGAAACATAGCTAGTGATACCATTGCTGAGATATTCTGAGTGCAATGCTACTTCAACTCTCCACCAATGGGAGACACTCACTCAAGCCAATCCAATCAGGAAGGACGTGGTCCAATCAGAGTAATGCAGCTCACAAACGCTTTCATTAAGGGTGTACGTACCTGGCAGACGGCTGTTTCAGGATCGCACGAGTCACTGTGTCCATTGCACTGGCACCGGACACAGGTGCCAAATCCCGCTCTGGACGCGGCTCCAACAGCGAGCCTGTAGAACCCAGCCGCACATTCCTACACAGACATATAGTTACTCGCACGCACACACCGTACTACATCAGCAGGATCTTACTTCAACCTCTCACAGTAAAATCATATATTCATCATATTAATGTGACACTAAGGGAGTGTTTATACAACACTGTTTTCAACTAAATAGAAAACTTTTATGTGCTTTGGTCATTCATTTACACAACAATTGCGTTTTAGTTGCCTGAAAACACAAACTTTCGAAAATAGGCTTCAAAGTGCAAGTTTTTGAAAACAATACCATTATTGTCTCAGTGTAAACTACAAAAACGTGAATTTGTGAAAATGGTCAGGATAGGCCTAATGACCAGTTGATGATAACCACAATAAAAAGTCCGGACAGTTAGTATTATCGTTTCATATTTTAATTATCATTAAACCTGTATTTGATTATCGCGATTTGAAAAACTCGAGGTAAATACTGCTCAGAGTTAAGCAAAGTTAGTAAGAGTCTCACGCAGGCACAACAGTGTAGGTTTGTTTTTGTGTGAAAACAATTTTCATTCTTTCAGAGTGCTGAAAGAAATTCTATGAAAGAATGTATGAATTAATTAATTCTATGAATGCATAAGGGACAACCGACTGTCTTCAGAAAAGTGTCGATGGCATTTGTTTTTCATCTTTCCTCCAGTAAGTTAATAAAAGTACTGTTTATAAGCGCAGCGCTGCTTTGTGTACAGTGTTTACCGTGAAAGCCACTCTATTTCTGCTATTCCACCTGCTGTCAGATAGTGGAGTTACATTTTCATTCAGTCTGTCTGGAGTTTGTGTTCAGACCAATGCAAAAATTGGACCAATTTTCTGTTGTAAATCCTAACTGGTAGATGGAAAACAAGCTAATGTGCATTCTAAAAATCTCAACACTTCAGATAATAAGATAGCCTATGTAGAATTGTTTATGGAGCAGATAAAATGCCTATAATTTATCATTTCGACTCGTCCTTTTTACAATAAAGACGGAAATGGGAGGTTATAATTTCATAAAACTTAGTGACTATGTAGTACATGTTAGTAAGATCCCCTGTTATGTGTGTGTGTGTGTGCGGTGGTGTGTGTGTGTGTGTATCCGTATATAGGTAGATACCCACACCACACACACACACACACAGACACACACACATTATTATATACACTAGTCCTGTCAAATGATTAATCGCAATAAAAGTATGTGTATCTATCTATGTGTAATGTGCATATTTACTTATGTATAAAATAAATGCACACACATAAGTTATATTTTGAAAATATTGACCTTAGTATTATATTCTTATAATTTTATATTATATATATATATATTTCATATGTAAACATAACATTTTTCGTAAATATATCCATGCATGTGTGTGTATTTATATATAAATATACACAGTATGCACACATATATTATGTAAACAAAAACTTTTATTTGGATGCGATAAATCATGATTAATCGTTTGACAGCACTCTAATAGATACATAAACAACACACACACACACACACCACACCACCACACACACACACACACAAACGTGGATAGTGCTGCTAACTGTATTTGATGTTTTTCAACATAAAACTTGGTGAAATTATTTCAGTGTATGAGTACTTTCCAGCACATTTTAATAATACTGTGATAATATTGATAACCATGATAATTTTGGTCACTATAACCGTGATAAGAAACGGCGGGTACGTATGTACCCCTGTTTCCTCGAGGCGAAAGAGAGCTGCGTCGATAACGCTAGGGGAACGCCTTCAGTGACTCACGCTCTGAATCACATGTGAAATAAGTCCAATAGCTGAGCGGGACGTCACAGCGGATGACGTCATGACCAGGAAGCTATAAAAACACATGCGGCGGAGCCAGCGTCAGCTCCTAGGAATGAAGCAATCGCTGGCAGGGACGCCGGAAGTATGGAACCAAGACGCAGCGTCTCGTTCCCTCGAGGAACCATGGTTACATACGAAACCTGAGACGTTCCGCTTCAGGAACTCGAGCTGCGTCCAAAGACACTAAGGGAACGAGAATGCCCACGCCGCCAGACTTCCAATATCTGCCTATTGTGGAAGACTGCACAGCTAGGGCGAGAGTACAGAAGAGCCCGGAGTGGCTAAAGTAGGCGGGGCCCGCCGTTCCGAAGGCCAACTTCTGGAGGAGTGAATATTGACCCCCAAAGGAGAGGGGAGATCAAAGGACTCGAGGCTATGAAATAACATCCTGATCCACCGCTTAGCATAAGCTTCTATTGCCAGAGGCCTCAGCCTCAGTGCACCGCAGAG